>JABASI010000909.1:0-30475 GCA_019776505.1 Tomocerus nigrus
ACATCCCGCACAACATACTTACAACCACATGTACCTATATAATCAGGTTGCTACGTACTTGCTTCCCTTAAATCCACACCTTGTACAACAAGGTTAATATGCGAAACAAATGAAATATATTCACTGAGGCTTGGAAAGTTTATAATTTTTAACAATTCAGCGATTTGCAGCCATGAAACTTTTTTTTAAATTAAATCGTAATTTGAAAAGTAATTTCGACGAGGTATATAAAAATTTGAAAGAGTGCCGAATACAATTGCTATTATAAATATTATAACTAACTACGCAGTTCCACTTTCCACTAGCTTTAAACCAAAAAAATCAAAAATTTCTAAAATTATCATATTTTATTGTTCTGGTCGGAATTACCACTTCATTACAAATATTTCAAAAGTGTATGTAGATAAGTAGATAAGCTTGCAAAATTAAACTGTTATCACAAATAAAAATTTTAATTATGCACTACTGCTCAACTTTTATATGACTTGGTTTTAATTGAAGTGTTTAGAATAAATTGGTAAAAATATTTCAATCGCCTTTAAATAAAATATGATTTTTTTTGAGGGATTATTTTACATAATGAGATGCATGGAAATGCTTGGAAGCCACTTAGCGTGGTTTCGAAGGACCCTGTATGTATGTGTGGATATTGAGGCCACTATTCTACATGACGCATACATAAATAATAGGAAGAGAAGGTAAGATTTTTTATACTTAAGTGTATGTAGATAAGTAGATAAGCTTGCAAAATTAAACTGTTATCACAAATAAAAATTTTAATTATGCACTACTGCTCAACTTTTATATGACTTGGTTTTAATTGAAATGTTTAGAATAAATTGGTAAAAATATTTCAATCGCCTTTAAATAGAATTTGAATTTTTTTTGAGAGATTATTTTACATAATGAGATGCATGGAAATGCTTGGAAACCACTTCGCGTGGTTTCGAAGGACCCTGTATGTATGTGTGGATATTGAGGCCACTATTCTACATGACGCATACATAAATAATAGGAAGAGAAGGTAAGATTTTTTATACTTATTATGCTTAGGAGTAGGAGTAGGTATATGATATAGAATCAATGTTCTGCTTCTGTATACTAATCCCTGCTGGGTAAGGCAGCTCATGATGGCAGTGCTAAGTATATGTAAGTAATGCTAAGAGAATTCATATTATATATGTAGTTTGGTGTTAGTTGTCCGTAGGTGGGCTATTTGACGGGGAAATGTAACTTCTTGATGCATAAAGAAGAAAAAAGAATAGAAATTCAAAGTGAGAATAAAAGAGAAAGAAAGTGTGGTAAATAGAGAAGAAAGGGCGTTGATAGGATCATCTTCCCCTTATTCTTTACATCCACATTCAACATTAACATTCACTTTTCTGCTCACTGTTTGAATTCGTATTCATCCTTTCTCATCGTTTGACTGACTGTCTTCCCTCTTCTCCCTGCCTGCCTCTCCTGCCAGTCCTGCCTCTGCCCGGGCATACTATCAAACTATAAACTATTACTATCTATCTAACTTCAATATCATGAACGGCGAGTTCATCTCTGTTTGAAACTTATTTCTTTTGGCTGAGTTGTCAGATTCAGACACAGGCAGTGAGCCGGGCCACGCCACAGCACAACTCCTCAGCCAGACACAGAAAGAACTCCCACCAAACTGAATTCAACTTCTTCATCCTCCTTATTTACTATTCATGGATTTCACATCTCTCACCTTCATCCATCAAACTGCATACTAAAACCCAACGGGAAATTTTACGATTAAAACTAGTCAAGCGCCAGTAACAATCCTCCCCAATAATTGCTCAATAGTACTTACATATCCTCACTCTCACCAGTCACTCACCCAACAGCTAATGCTATGCAATGTGATAACCAAATCAACTTCCGAGCCTTCTACTAACAACCTCATATGAATTATGGCAGTTTTAAAATCACAGTAGAAATGAAAAACTAAATGTTTACTACTAAGCAGAGGCAATAAGGAATTGTTAGGAGACTTTTTAAAAGACGATTATCTACAAAAATCTATTACACACCCATGAAAATCCAAACAAAATGGCGCTACGAAGAATTAGATGCATAAATGACACGACATTAGCTGCAGTTGAAACTTTTCAATTTGAAAAAGGTAAACTTACCCAAGTTGTAATCATCATAGAAGCTGGAGATCTCTATGTTCCGAGAAAACTTTCGCAGATCAACAGCAAATTTTTTAGTTAAAATCTCATCTGCGAGAAGACCTTGTAACTCAGCTTTACTTGGTAGTGCAGTTTCTTGCAGGTTCGTCAAATATGTCCATACGAATGATCCCACTAGATGAAGAATTATTAACGTAAAATTAAAAAACAAAAAATGCATTGCATCAACATTTTTGCTATTTTCTACCTCAAACCCATCACACTACGGGTAATGGCTATTTCATTTGAAATAATAATAATAATTGCACGGAATTTTAGCATTTATTCCCTTGTAACCTAGTAGCTATTTGCATGGCTTAAGAAATCTCAAATCCCATAGGAATTCATTTTACCTTGATTTATTTTTTCTGCTTCGAGTTGTCTTTTAATTAAGCGTATAGTCGGATAAGATGGGCATTTCATAAGTCCTAAAAATGCTGTAATTCTTACTTCAGCATCCTCTAATTGATTTTGATACAAATCTTTGAGTATAGTGATGTCCGTATCACAAGGCATTCGTCTATATTCCAAAAGCAATTACGAAGATGTTTTCCAAATTTATTTTTGTTACACACTTCATTCATTTGATTCGTTTCAAAATTGTCTCTTCACCTGTAAGCTTCAATTGCTGCCACACGAATTTCATTTCGTTCGTTCTTGTTGATACAAGTATGCAAGGCTTGACCAATCGCAGGCGTATACAAACCAAAGTTACCAATTCCTTTCAAGTACATCAATACCTAAAGAAGAAAATCCCTTGCAGAAGTCTAATTTATTATCAACAACGCAAACTAAACATTAAGCAATTTATTTCATATCCATCAACTATTTTCAAAACGTGTATCGGTCTCTATCCTTGCTATTACATATAATTATAATCCAAATCGTATCAGAATTAAAAATAATTTAAAACATTACATGCCTTAGCATTTACAGTGGCAATTTTAATAATTACTAATTGCAGGAAGGAATGAAAGAAATAATGACATTTAAAATGTTAAATTAGCAAAAGTTTGTTACTGGTGTAAATTAATAGAAATGGTCGTAAGATGTAAACGTAGTAGGTGGGTAAAGAATAGGCTTAACAGTAAAATGAATGTCTGGTGCATTATAAAAGGGAACTATGTACATAATAGGTAGGTGCTTAATATAGTTGGGTAGCGAACGGAGTAAGCGTGATGTAATTATAATTTGGATTGAGGAATGTCTCCCTAATGGCTAATTAGAGTTGAGGTAAGTGTGGAGTTGAAAGGAAAGTGAGAGTACACAACATAATTGAATCATACCTGTTCAACCTCTTTTCTCTTTTTGGTGGAGCAATTGGTGGCATTAAAATACCTGTCGTAGAGTTTGCTAAGAATGGAAATGGGCTGATGGCGGTTGCAGTGAGGATGAGTCTTGCAGAAGGAGTGGGCGAGGGCGGAGTAGGAGAGGAGGATGTTGGGAAAGCTGTCTCTCTTCCTTAATATTTCCGTGGCAGCTTGGACGAGAGGGAGATCAGGTTTGGGAATATAGGTTAAGGAGTCAATCCAAGAGCCGATCGTTTCCACAGGGGCATCTCCCTTCAGGATCCGCTCCCTAATTACTCCGACAGAAGCTCCCGTGCCAACTGCTTCCAGAGCATCATCAAAAGGAGTTCTGAAAAATGCATTATCTCATCTTACTTACAATTAGACAGAACAGTGCCATCCATGTTACCCGCTTTCTCCTTTGCCTGCTGCCGTGCCGGCCGTTGCTCTCAATCTGCCTGCTTGCCTTGCCCTCCTCTCTCCTTCTCTAATTCACATCCTTACCGACTTCTCTTATTTACGCATTCAGATTATCTTCTATCAGTTACTGCCTATAATACTGAACATCTTCCTTCTCACGTCTACTGCCCTTCCGCCTGCACTTGTAATTCCTCTAATCTAACATCTTTGGTCATACACCCAATTAAACTTTTCTCTCCCGTCAAATTTATTTGCAGAAATATTAATTTCGAAACTACAAGATCAAAGCCTACGGCAGGAAATGAATGGAAACACATTCTTTTTTTGCAATATAAAAAATAAGCCTCAATTAATGCATGTAGTGTCGTCTAGTAATTTCAATTTGCGACCTAGACGAAGGATTGATACACAAAGAGCAGGAAAGACACACTTTTCAAGATAGCTTGTTTTCTGTGAGGGGGTTAAAAATTATTCCCTGATATGATCCACTAATAAGTTACCTACTATACTGCTATGCTATCATTAAGGATAGTATGTACGCAGAAATATGCGGGTAGCAACATTCAGTACGCACCTGGGTCACTAGAATGGATAAATGTATAGAGGGGAAGAATGTTTGATGAAAGCAAAGCTTACCTGTCACCTTGACAAATGTCAGCAGCGTCTTTAGCCAGATTCGTCATATCCTGAAGGCTGAGACCTCGAAGGACGCTCATCAACGCTTCAAAATGTTCTCCAGAATTTTGCTGCACTTCGCTCTAATTTCCATGTCACTTTGTTAGATTTATGAGAACGGAAGTCATGTCAGCCAAACAACCAACAGCATACACAAACTCTTAATACCTACAACTCCTGATATTGTCAATATATATCGAGGGACTATTTGCATAAGAAGCGTCGTATATCGTATAGTTCATTTCATTCCTATAAGTAAGTAACTGAAATTACAGGCTCGATAAGCAGTATGCATGTATAAGTTATAGGAATATTTGAAATTTAATGTCAGCTATAATTATGACACGGCAAAGTTTTTGACTTTTTAGTAGGCATATTTTGTCATTTGACTAAAAAGGCTCAAAAAAGGAGATGAGCATAGCATAAGTTATCATCGTCTACGTAAAACAGCAGGCGGTAGCAAAACAAGTGTACCGAAATTCAAAAACGTGCAAAATATTGTGCGTACTAATAATGCCTATATGACAATGGCTTGGAGATGCCAACACGTCTGCTTTTTGTGCATCTGCAGTAATAGATCTTGCATAGCTTTGCATTTGTTTGCCTATTTACACAGAAGCATTGATAATAGCATTATAAGTTTGGCTAATATTCCGAAAGTATTTGTGAGGAAACTGGAGAGGATATTACATAGCTTTACTTTGTTGTAGGGAGAAAGTAAAAAAGAGGAATAGGCTAGAAGTGTACGGGAATGTTTGATGCTCACTTGGAGAAGACAAAAATTCTATTGAGAAAGATTTGCTTTGCTGTTTTCTTTTAGTGTTCTTGCTCGAAGGCTAAGTTTGTCTAGTGATGCTGAGGCTGTGGCTGAGCAAGTTTTGCTGTTTGGCAATGGTGAGTGAGGGTTCGAGGAGTTAGGAGTTGCTCACATGTAGTTTTGGTTGTTATTAGTGGTGCAGGGAAGGGAAAGTTGGCTTTGGCTCTCTCTCTCGCCTACTTAGACTTAGAATGGAGTTTGAAAATGACTGGCTATGAAAAATGTACCTTGACAGCTAAGCAAAAATTGGTGAGAGCAATTTTTGCGGTGTTGTAGTCATTAGTAGTTTGGGAGAGGTGGTAGTCGTGCTGGAATAGTAATGAATCCCTCTTGGTGATGTTCTCGGGAGCCTTGCTAATTACGTCTGCAACGGAAGGATCCAACTGGTGGGAGATGTAGAACAAGCCGTCTCCGCTCTCTGTCATTGCAATTACTTCCGTCAGAGACTCTTTTCCCTCAGCTTCTTCGCCAGATTCCTCCGAATCCTCCGTATCCATATCCATCCCTACTCCGGACTCTTTTGTCTCATTCCGCGGAATAATCGGCTCGTAAACAGAGATCAGGTCGAGTTTTTGTAAAATGTTTGTGTAGGCACCTGCAGCCCCTCGGGCCAACGATGTCAATTTGTGACTCTCTGAACAACGAACTCCGAAAACCAAGTTCCGATCCACGATCTGCTCACATTCACTCGTTGACGACACCGCCGGCATAGACTGGTGCAACTGCATTTAAACCATCACGTTCAAACATATTTTCACTCCTTATGACTTTCCTATGTTCATGCTCAACTCTTCATTTTAATATTAAACTACTTAATTTTAAAAAAACAATCATTCCTCTTCTGAGTAAAAAGATGTTTTTAGTATTCACTTCGCTTATACTACTTTGGAAATGCCACAGAAGAATACTGAGACAGAGCCTTTGGAGTAAAATGAAATCGAGCAGTGTCACTCAATTAAGCAGCGGTAGCTGATTTATGAGAATTTCACGTCTGTCTGTCCGTCCGTCCGTCCGCCTGTTACACGATAGTCGATAACTCTTGAATTAGTTTGAGATATTTAATACAAATTTAGTGTGAGTCCTTGCGGAGATCTCATTAGAAAATGGGGTAAATCGAATGACGAAAATGGGACTCATTTCAATATTTTTCTATTGTCAAATTCCATTATTTCAAAATAATAAAAACGTATAGACAAGTTCTATTTTTTGTTGTCGGTTTCCATATTTCTGTTGTCGATTTAACATTAACCCTTTAAGAAATTGTCATAATAGTTCCGGCCTTTAAACATGGTAACCAGTTAAACTTTAAACTGTTATAATTTATGTTGCTCAATAACTCATTTTTCTTGTGTGAAGTAGGTAAAGAAGATATGTACACATTACTAGCTCCCTCCCAACATAGGTGATTAATGACAGAAAATAGTTTTTTATCCGAGCATGTTTGTTATGTGAATAATATATAATGGTTTAGGTATGTGTTACATAAATATTTAGCATAGCTACGCAGTGTACTAGTAATAAAGTACCTATAGTTGAAAATAAGTTAAACATTGTGTGAGTAAATACATTCACCGAGCCGTCAGTCAGAGTGGGAAGAGAGAATAAGACGACAAGACAGAGCGTCATGTCATCATCTCATCTGTTTATATTCCTTCTCATGGAATATGCATGAAAATATTTCACTGTGCACATACATAAGTAATATTATGTATTCCCCTACATACGGCTATGGACGAAGCCATTCCAATTTTTCTTCTCTAGCTCTCTGCATGCAGATGTAAAAATGGGATGAGTTCTTCCTACTATCTCCTAGCTGTGCCTAGTATATGTAAATAACGTGCAGAGTCGAGTCGCAGGACAGAAAAGAAACACAATGGAGTGACAATAGGAAGAAAAAGTGAAATTCCATCATAAAAGTCGTGTGTGGTGGATGAATGTGGGGAGGAGAGGCACAATGACTGCATTGGAGTATTTTGCAATCCAGTTTGTTTTTGGATACGTAATCATGTTTCGCATTGTTGCTTCAAGAGAAGACGTCAATGTACGCATTCAGAGTCGAAGAAAAGGATTAGAGTGAGAACGAGGAGACAGAGGATGAACTGGAGCAATAAGGGAAACACATGTCAAGCCATAATGTGTGATTAAAGTAGGGAAGAAGAACATGGGTTATCTCACCGTGCCAAAACTGTAGGGAGTTCCTTGGATGGATGACAAAATACCAAACTTGTCACCACAAGAGCTGATGTCTTTAATCCGCTCCACTGTTAAAGCACTGGACGTCGCTGTTCCCAATTTATACTCCACTTTGCATCGACCGTTTACATCATCCTAGACAGTCAAACAAATACCACATCACTCCACACAGCAATCCTCCTACACATAATACCGGGGTCTAAACGCATCATCCTCCGCCCGCTTTAACTTCCACATCCTTCGCCCCAGTTGACACATCAAACTAAATTCATTCCCTCTTTGAGTCACACTCTTTGCTGCATTCTTTGTTCAACTATAACATTATGGCAGTTAATGGGGAACAATAATCGTTTTTAAGAAACCATCTGACTTCTAAATTCATGATAAAATCCGATAGAAACCCATTTAGTCCCAAAAATTGAAAAGTAAAAAATTAGTTTAAAAATGCCCATTCATGATTTTAGCGCATGAAATCTTTTTAAAACTTCTAAACTTATTCCAATTCTTCTGGCGGTATATATTTCAGAAATATTATTTGGTTATTCTTATTGTACGTAAAAACTTCCATAGGAAAATACATTCTTTCTTTTCATCACAATTAAACTGGACGAAATTCAAATGTAGACCGACATTTGCTATATAATAATGGGTAGGGTGTTTATGGGTCACAGAAAAGTCTCTTTGCCAATGAAATAAGTCTTATTGCCTCCGAGGTTTTGGCGCAATAAAAGTACTAAATGTACTAAGGGCTTCATAAGAAGTCATTTTGTTAACAAAATGCCTAAGTCTTATTGGCTTAGGCTGTAAAAGAAGCAGCACTATAGATGCTACAAGATTCAGGTATTTCATAAATGTGGTGTATACCTATACTTCACAATGCAGACAAAATCAGGTAATGAGTAATAAGTAGTTTCAATTTGAATCAAAATTCACAATTAATTAGTTTTGACTTGGTTTTTTCCATTGCTACAAAAATAAGGAAATCTTAAAATGCAAAAAGGAACTCACTTCTTCCGCTTTATGTTCCAGATCCAACCTTCTCATTGTATTCTGGAATGCTGAAAGGAGTCCTTTCTTAATGTTCAGTGCCCAAATTGATTCCCCTGCATCAGGACAAATTTCTTCGATTTTTCCGTCCGCATATGAAAACCTAAATATATTGAACTCAATATGTTAAGCTCTGTTTTAAAATGTTGCTGTAACCATGCACCTTCATTCATGAATGTGTATTTGTAAATGTATTTTAATGCACAGACACCTACCTCGTAATTTTAATACACGCAATTGAAATAATTAAAATCTATCGGAATTGGAAGTCATACCGAAGTGGAAATTCTTCAAGGGATTTTCTAAATCCGATTCTGGTTGTAGGCTTCGTGTAGATATGATTTTCAGATCCACTTAGCAGATGTGATTGCCAAACGTCTACTTCCGAAATCTGTCAGTAAATTTAAATTGCAGGCAGTATTTTAATGGTAAGTATCATTTTTGTTGGCGAATGTTACTTTCTGGTCCATTCAAAACTTACTGTTAGTATTAATAATTAAATAAGAGAATTAAATATGAGTCCATATCTATGAATCGAAAACATTATATGATTTTGACTAAAAAAGTGTCTTTTTCTGTTTCATTTAACAAAAGATTCTCTAGACAATTTGACAGACTTTATTTTAGATTTACAGCCATGTTATAAAAAACTCAATATCTGCTTTCGAATAATTGTTGGCCAAACCCCAACTGCAAAATAATGATACTTGTATATCTAAAAGGATTAATGTAGATATAGGCATAGTCTTTCATTTTATTTTCCAAGGTAGGTATGTAGGGATTCTTGCAGACGCTGTCATTTTGTCATGTAATAGTTTTCGTTAGGCGCTGAAAGTGAAAATGTATGTTATACTTAGCGGATCAAAATAGTTAACGGTCGTAATTTTCATCGCTTAGATGCTCACTTTTGGGTTGAAATATGAAATGAAATAGATGTGAGGCCGTAGCCATATATAAGTAGGTAGAGAGTTGATGGATATTGAATGGACTAGAGAAAGCATGACGTTGTAACATTGGAGTCAACGTGCAGAATCAGGTCAATCAAGGGAGAAGACAGACAACAGAAGACAAAGACAAACTTACAAATAGGATCGCATCACATGCTGAGAGGAATTTGATAGTCACTTTGGATGACAAGTGCAAGCCTGACTGTTCAGCTGGACCCCCCTCGATTGAACTTGTTCCATTTATGACATATTGATAAAAGTACACGTTCCCAGATTTGTAATGGAATTTCTTACTCCCAGCTTCATGGCCTGCACAAATTCAGAGTATTTATTGTGACCAAATATTTTATAGTATCCTTGTGGCACAAGTCTGCATTCCATTTTACTGATATCCATCCCCAACCATACCAAAACATCCATTTTTAAGTTCATGTTCGTACGATAGCTGATTTTGGAAACTGTTGTAATATTTTTGATGATTTGTAAGCCTATATTATTTCATTAATTTATGACAAACGCTTAAAGACTTATAGAATAAAATACATTTTGTAATTAGGTAAGCGAGGCATTGATATACTTTTGCTAAATGAATATAAATTATTTTAGGCCTGCTGTTTTAAATAAAAATAGTTGAATAATAATTTGCAAAATTATTTTAATGCATAGGTAGATATACCGACTTTACTGCTGTAATCATCCACTGCTTTTTGGCGTTACCACGGAGAAGGTAAACCCGTCCGGGAGTTTGGAAATTAAAATTTGGTTTTTTTTCTAATGGCGAGAGACAGAAACTACGATTTTGACGCTAGTCTGTATTGTAGTATATACAGCACTGCTAAGTGCTAATGCACCAGTAGCAAAAACGGGAAATTTTATTTTTAAACCATTGTGACGAGCTTACCTTCTAACGCAAAACCACGCAACGGTAACGCCCAATAGCCTTGGTAATAATTGTAGGATTTATTGCATATAATTATCTCGAATTAGCTGTACCGGGTAAACCATTGTTTCATCATAATCCTTAATGCAAAAATATAGTAGTTCACGCCCCAGGGGTGAACTATTAGAAGTGTAAATTACATGTAAGTTTCGTATTCGTGGCCAAAATTTCGCGAAAATACAATAGTTCACCCTGGGGGGGGGGAACTATAACGAGGGGGTTAACAAATTCGAGATATACGGTAGTCCTTAAAAAATCGGCACCCAGCCAAGCTGATTAATATCAGTCCATTGATCCAGGTTGTCATACTAGTTAATGGATCCAATTCAAAATTCAAAGCAATCACTTACTTTTACAAAGAGCTGGTCCACATATGTTGCTTTTCCGTATAGGACCTATACATTTCAAAATTAAAAAATGCTAATTAAAGCCCTTCCGCTTCGGGATCCTCTACAGACTACGTATAAAATATTATCCAATAAGTATCCATTTCAAGTGAAGATAGGTATGTAGTTATTACTAGGGAGTTACAAGAATTCATAGTGTTTACTTAGAATTTAGAGTTAAAAACTATTAAACCCTAAATTAAAAGGCAGCAAAAAAATCATTAATAAATTGTAAAATATTTCCGGTGTCAAAAACAATTATTTTTAAGCTCTAGTATTTTCAGAGCTGCTCGGCGAAATCGTAGAATGGTATTGGGGATTGTAACAAAACCGTTGTTTTCTACTGCCAACGCACACGTACACCGCACTCTTCTTCATGTTCCATTGTTATTGCTATGTAGGTAGTAGGTACCCATTTTATAAGTACAATTCATGGAAATGATAACTACACAAGATCTAGTGAGAGAAAAGTTTGAATACGCACAAAATTTTTGCGATAAGTGCTCCATTCGTAATACTTTCATGTATTTTTCCAGATTTCTCTTCTGACACCTTTTGTGCTCTAATACGAAGAATTTAAAATAGCATAATATGAAATATGAACTAGGTGTTGCAAATGCATGATCACAGAGAGCAACGATGAAAAAGGGCAAAGATAAAACGGATGTAAAAAATGGAATGATGGGACGATTTATAAGGCAAGACACGTAATGTAAGATCCTCTGTACTATCCTATGTTGCACGAATACAGCTCTCATTTAAGAAAAGTTTTATAAGCTTGTATTTAATCGCCGACTCGTAAACAATCATAAGGGTCTGATTTACAATAGAAAAAGATGAAAACCTAGGTAGGTATAGTATATAGATTACCGTTTTTACGAAATTCAAGCATAGTCCCTGGCGGTCACTGGCTTGAATGTACGTTTCTACCGATACATTGTTATCATATTAATATCATGTAAGTCATATCAATATGTAGCAAGTGTCCACGATATAAGAATTAATTTCATGTATCATATTGCTAATTAATAGTAATTAAGTATCTTGTTGCCCAACTGCAGACACACTACGTTTTTTTCATCAAACTAGGTCATTTATATTCAATTGCCAACTTTCAACATTATTAATGAAAAAGCTCCACGCAAATTAAGAATTTTAAAAATGCAGGACTATGTAAGTACCTACATAGCACGCTACATTATAGTAAAGATTAAGCGTTCTATCATTTCCTTCGCATTCTGCAAAAATTCGGCCATAAATTATTTTCGATTTCATTAGGTTGGACATCATGTTGTATACTTATGCTGGAAAATATGCAAAAATTTGTTGAGAATTGAAACTATCCATATTATTCTTATGGCTGTCTTTCTCTCTCTCCCCTTGGGATCTAAGAGCCTACGGACCATGATGTCCGAAAATTACCGTTTATTCTTTAAACAAGAAGCAATTCACACTGGTTATTTCCCATACCTACTTATGTTACAAATACTGCTGTCATATTCCACTAGAAATGATTATTTTGCTCTGTAATCGATTTATGCATGATTTTTGCATTAGAAAATGTAGAAAATATTTTGTTGATCTACGGTTACCAGAACCAGAACTAATTTCATAACTAATAAGAAACTATAATAAATAGACGCATTTTTAAATATAACTTACTTGCTGTTATTATTGTCCATAACGAAGATATTATAATGAAGAATATTAAAACTTCTTGAAATCTTAAAACAGTCATTTTAATTTGTGAGTAAAAATTACCCGGTCTCTAACTTTGACACTTCCTTAACTTAGATAAGTCATTTAAAAAATTAAATTAAATTTGTAAGAGAATCTTGTGAAGCGTTGGCATTACGATGCACTAACTCAAAAACGTTTTAGAAAACGTATTTTTAAGGAATTAGTCTTAATATCATGACGCTAAATCACAGATACAGTTTCTTCATCCATAAAATCTTTTTTAGAGGTATTTTAAAGTTTCAGAGTTGATCACTGTGAACATTCACTAATAGAACTTTGCACCCGACATACAGTAACTTAGTTTAACACAGAACCGTACGAATTCTTCGCTTTCATTATTTTAATGGTGGTTGGCAATTAGTTGGACATCGAACTTCCTTTATTTCCAAATACAAATCACTATCGATTGAATATATTTACTTAACATTCGAGGACAGACATCGATTCTTGATCAATCGCTATTAATGGTAATGGTGCCACTTTTTAGCTGATGTGCCACGAGAAAAATATTTTCAAGCCAGCGCCATTTATACAAATGCCCACTCAATGGTTAATTGGTTCATTAGTATTTTGGAGATAAGATTTTTCCAACCGAAGATTTTCTATTTGAATGCCTTTTTCTCAACATAATATATCCATCATATTCATGGCCGAATTATTTTCAAACAAAAATTTAGGAAAACTAGTCAGCAACTACCTAGTTCATTCTGAGTCTCAACCTGAACTATTTTTTCGTTGCTATGCAGGGAAATCCACGGAATAACAATGAATGTTCTTAAAATTAAACTAATTCGAATTTAACGAACCAGGACTGGGATTTTTTTTTACTAGTGTATGAGTTAACTATTGCTAGATCAAAAAATATATATTATAATGAGCTCACAATATTCACTATTTTTTAAATAATTAGAATAATTACTAACACAATTAAAGGGACTAAGTTTATTCAATAAACTAAAAATAAATGTATAAGAAAAAAACGGGACTTTATGCTCTATAGTTTTAATGAAGGAGTACCTACTGTAGAAATAAACAAGATGGTTTAGTTAGATGCTTGCTCTTGAGTAGATTGCAGCTAACCAGATTCCTTACCTATTTGGTTTGACATACAAACTTACATTACAAAAATACACAAAATCAATTCCAAAGGTCAAAAGTCATCAGTAACGAAGAGGCATATATCTCCCTAACATGAGAATATAAAATGGTACAAGCGTAAATGTTAGACATCTATGTATTATATTTATTCATTTAAGATGTTTGATATTAGCTAGTCTTTCTTTATCTTCTACAATTACAGATGTATTATCTGAGTAAACTCTTACATAGAAATACAATTAGCTGTCGTATACACAATTTGGTTGCAGTGGCATGTAGTACGGTTATAATGTAATTTATATAACGTATTTATTAGTAAACTCAGTTAAGTCAGTTAGCTTGTATTGGTAAGTATCTTGTGCACGTATATTTAACACAGCTCTTTGTATAAATAATGTTTGATGTAGATATGAAGATTATGAAACAAAATATAGGAATGGGACTATTGGGCAGCAACCATGGATGGATAGCTCATCTGAATCATTTTGATAATATGTGGAACTTGAGACAGAGATAACTATGAGTTGGTTTGATTTCGATTGCGAGTAGGTAGTTGCGTAGTATGGAAAAGTCATAATCCTGCCTTTTTTGCTCTAAATCTGCTAACTTCATCAATATTTATTATGGAGCTATAAAAATTATGTGAAGTATCGAATATTACATAAAGCTGATAACATTATGTATTTAGGTACCATGATATACATTTATTGTAGATAAATACATACTATGTATTAACATATTTCACATTACTAAAGTAGTGATAGAATTCCTGGAATAGGAAAATGCTTATAAATGGAGTTCTTCTTTAATAAGAATGTGTGGCAATAGTCTTAGATAAATAAAAAACTGACAATTGGATTTTTGACGGGCTGTGTGTAACTCAATGACTATTGCTAACAGACGACAGCAGTGTTCTTCCAGATCTTCGGCATGGTCAATGTTTTTACGAAATGTCCAGACATGCTCTATCAGTAAGATAATGACAGGTCGATCACTCGTCCCCTCTTTCAGAAACGTCCCCACGTCCCAAAAATATTTGCTTTTCAATATTTCTCCTACTTATTTTTATGTAAATAATTATGGTGCCCATATTTTAATATACCAATTTGGATTTGGAAAGCTGTTCATATTTACATAATAGACACCGCCAGCTAAGGGGCTATGCGCAGACACCAACTTGTTTTTCAAAAATTAAAAAACAACTAGACCATGATAAATATTTGATTCAAATTGGATGAAAATAGCGCCCCGAAGGTACAAAGATTTCAATTTTTTGAAGAACTACATTTGTTTGATGAACAGGATTTATCGACCATTTCATAACTATTATTTCAATTGTCCATGCTCCACAAGGTACAAATTATACTACATATTATTATTAATGAAAGCTCCTTTACAGTTGTCCATTACACAAGCATTATGGGGCTGCTAATAGTCCCCACAATAAGTAACGCTCATAAATACTCCTACAATATTATGTATCTATTCACGGCCTAAACTTCATATTGTGGCATTGTAGCATATGTTAATAAATACATACGTTTATTTTCCTATTTATACAAAAGTTCCGTATTCCGTAGGCGGTAGCACTAAAAAGCAAGTGCCGTAAAATTCGAAACTGTCAACTTCAGCGATTTCCATATTCGACGATTGTAAAATATGATAGTATTTGTTTGTGCAAACATTTACACCTTTACATTTCTCAAAAACAGACATTGTGCCATTTGTTTAAAGCAAAAAAGCAAAAATGGCACTTTTTATGTCCATATAATCGCCCAAATAAAATTCTAATAAAAACCTTCGTATTTCTTCGGAATTTTTGCATTAGCAGTGATAGAAAAAATTCTTTTGCTTTTTTGTTAGGTCGTAGAACCAATGTGAATGGAACCAATTTGAATGGTAACTCGATACACGAGGGCAATAATTGTAGTGGAGTAGAATAACTGACGTTTATCGTTGTCCTGGTCTATGAAGTCGATTATCAACTATTTAGTAGGGTTTATATAATTAACTGTAGTTTCAAATATCAATAAATTTTCTAGTTCAAAATCATTGAAGTTAAGCTGTTCCTGATTTTTGATTCTATTCTTCGTAGATGAAAGAAAAGATACCTTAGGAGCAATTGAATTCCTAATTATAAGATTTCGACGCCATTTCCTACTTTTGAAAGAAGTTATATTACTAATAGTATCACTAATTAGTAGATTAACACAACATTAAATATCTAAATTTAGAGTTGTCGTTGGCGGTATTTATATCCATTGCGAATGATAAGACGGATTATTTTTCCGTTTCTCCGCCTGCAGGAGTAAAAAAATGTTGGTAGGTAATCTAGTCTTTTGTTAACATTTCATTGAAAAAACGCAGCTTGAGCTTTACAATTACAAATTTACTTATGATTATTATGTACGTATAATTTCGAAGATATATTTTTATATGAAAATACTGTCGTTTTATGTCTTTATTGTTCTGACTACTAACTAGGTTCTTCCCATATACAAAAAGCAGACCCCTTTGAGTTAAAAGGAGCATCGGAATAAGAGAGTAGAAGTACACACTTTGTTTGTTCATAAAGAATGTGGAAGTTGAAGATTATATTGCATTGCAATTCGCAACTACTTACATACGAAGTTTGATATTA
The DNA here is from genome assembly GCA_019776505.1 of Tomocerus nigrus. Taxonomy (NCBI): domain Eukaryota; kingdom Metazoa; phylum Arthropoda; class Collembola; order Entomobryomorpha; family Tomoceridae; genus Tomocerus; species Tomocerus nigrus. The sequence goes on from JABASI010000909.1 coordinate 16,380, forward strand.
TGTGACTGGCTAGGTGTAACTGGTGTAAGCATTCTGTGTCAACAACCTATGTTTTGTAAAACTTTTGCAGCAGTTTATAATGAAAAATTCCCATGTAATATTTTCACCGTCAGATTCTGAAGTTTAAAATAACCATGCAGATTTCAACAAAATGTCTCAAAATACAGGGGAAAAATAACATTCGGTCATGACACGTTTGTTTCGAGTTGTCAAAAAGTCACGAAATATCAAAATATATTTCTTATATGCATATCAATCATGGCACTCTGAGTTAACCTAGGCACTTGTAATTTACCCAATATATTTAATTTGATAGTTTAAATGGTATGAATAGTGTCTTTAATATTTTCCAACAATAAATAAATTACTTTCTATCTATTCCTTATCAGTTTTACACCGTGATGAACATGAAAATCCTGTCTGCTACAACTTTGTATCTTTATTCTTAATTTGTAGAGCGTAAAAAGAGATTTCTTCTGAATTTCACAATAGATGCTTTGTTCCCTACCATTAGGACAACTAATTATGAGCAATCACGGGTCGGCATTTCAGAAAGAATTCCATGCTAATTGTTATTTATGTGGAAAAAATTTATGTCGTTTTGATGTGGTGAAATTAGAAGGATTTATCTACACCGTATCACCAAGTAGGTACCTACGTGCTAATATCCTTCTGGACGAAAACTTTAATTCTTTCCTGGGAGCTCTGGAACAAATCATCCATAGTAGGTACTTTTACATTTTATGTTCATCCGTGTACAATGTTTGAACATAGCATAAGGAATTAATGGCACCTACTATATACTAGAGTGCAAGCATTTATAGTTCTTATAATAAGTAGGCGCCTAAATGCAGTACACATGGATACATATAAAAGGATTTGAGCACATGCACAGTGGTTGCACAGAAGTAATAACCACCACAAAGTAGCTATTTTATAAGTGTTTCAGCCCTTTTAGGCCGATATTTTCGTGAACCGAGACAATAAATTTCCTAGCCACGTCTGTCAATGTCAACTTGTAATCATAGCGTATAGGGAAAGAAGTTAGGGGGAAAGCTGGCGTATTCAACCTTTACCTGCTCACCACCGTCTCGTACCTACTTATTTAAGACTTCAAAGAACTGCAAAATAGAATGAATGGTGAATGAAAATCCAAAATGACCTAGTAGCATGTCACAGTCATTATACACATCATTTTGCAATACATTACACACATTAGATACACACATACACAACGTCGATTTGTTACTACTCCTACGCATTCTCATTCTCCTCTCGTCTCAGCCATAACACTATTTCAAACTAAAAAAAAGTACACCTTTGTCGCTACTGCATATGTAGGGATGTAAATGTTACCACCTGCCAAGTATCGTTCCTACTCACTCCTACATAACATATTACCTTCGTAGGATCACACACCTTCTAGCACAGTGTGACGCATTTTACAAACAAACGGTTGTTTTTGAATGCATGTACAAGAAAAAGATTCGGAACTGATATAAATACACCACTCTGGATTCTGGATGGAATAGAGTTTCTCTGCTGTGAGATTTGCAATATTAGACAAAATATTTTAAACATAGTCAAGCTATTCCTATTAATTATTATATATGCTTACCAAATTGGTAACTTAGATTTATATCCGTTAAAAAATTGCAATTATTTACACATACTACGGGTTAAATGTAGATTGATTGTGGCTCACACTCATACGTGTCGCTATGAACTTACTTTACATGCAGAAAATACCGATTTGCATCCTTTTGCTGTGAAAGCAATTGTGACAACTATTTTTAGTGTAATTGCATTACAGTATTATTGTCCTATGCAGTCAGCATTTATTTATATAGATTACTTAACTTTTATCATTAGTAGCTTAGCAAGAACTTCGAACTCTCATTTATTGAGTACCTACCTACTCGCGCTTTATTTATATGGGTGAAAAGTATTATTATTGCAATCTGAGTATTCTGAGAGCAGCCCTATAGCTATTGCTTTTTCTTTTGCAGAAAACTGTGCATTACAGAAGCCCAGCTATAAGTAGAATACAATAAGTATGATGTAATAGTACGAGTTGAAAAAATTGTGATAGACAGGCACACTTTGCGACTTGCAATTCAGATAGTCATACACGGAGACATTCACAACATCAAAAACACAACGCGACACTGCACATGGCATAACACACAATACAATAGCGAAAAGTAGCCACCCGCCCAACTAACTTGGCTGACAAACTTCAGTATTTACAGTTGAATCATGTTCTAAATTGAAGAGTAAACTTTGAATTCATTTATAAACATATGCGCACACATACATACACAAAAAAGGCAAAAATACTTAAATATGTACATATATACAGTTGTTGTTAATTAATATATCAAGGATTATATACAATGGGTGGTAGGAATAACTAAATACTAATAAATGAGTAAATACTCCAAATAGATGGTAATACATTACATAGCTGTAGAAAAACAGGTTTGTCGACCGTATCATGGTTTCTGGGATAAGGGTTTTTCATACACGAAAGGACGAGAGAAAGTGAAAGGAAAGTTGGATATCGATTAGACAACTAAAGATGACCCCCAGAATATAGAACATGTCGATGTAAAATTATAAAGTAACATATAACTGAAAATCTCAAGTTAGAAAAAAAATTACTCTATAGAAAGAGAAAGGATATTAAAAGCATTAAAAATAAAATTCAGGATTTTACACGTACAGTATGAGGGCGCAAGTACGACAGCAATTAAAGTGAGTAATAATAGTAATAAAGTAGGAAATAGGTTACTTAAGTACATATACAAATCGCAAAAGAATTTGAAAGTGAAGTACCACAGGAGATACTTGAACATTATCTCAAATGAAAATGGAAATAGTTATGGCATGGCAGGGCTGTCATTCGCGGACAAAGTTTTAAAATGACTTTTGAGATAAGAAAATAAATTGAGGAAGTGACATTATGCAGAATAAAGTGGGCGAGGAGGAGAGTGGGGCACGGAGGAGATTTAAAATAAGGTTAGCACATAATATTTAGTAGTTGTACATATGGAGGATGTGCAAGGTGACTTACCCACACATGGATTGACCCAAAGTATTCTCTGCCACCCGAGGCAGTCAAACAGTTGAATATAGTCAGTCCCATTACAAGCGCACGAGGTTCTTAGTTTCGTACCTAAAATTCCTATTATGGCATTTCGACACTCGGACGCTGACCCTGCACATCTTTTTGACTCGCTGTCTACTGAACAGGCCTGTTCGTAGTATTCTAATCTAGGCCTGGAATTCACAACAAATCAACAAACACTAATTTTAATGCATCGCAGTATTTTTAATATATACGCACATATTATTATCATGGCAATTACTTAAGGCTTCCTCATAGAGATCTCAAATATTAATTAAAATATAATTCCTCATTTGAGGTGGCACACAGAAATATTTTTTATCAAAGAGAAACACATTAAACATGTTAAATTCATATCATTGCACAAATATTACTGAATACGTATGATATCATAATACAATTACATTCATCATAGTATCAAAAATTATTAAAATACTTGTTTTACTATTTATAATAAGGACTATTCCATTTTAACGAAATCCGGTCTCCAACTCCAACTGTCCATTAGAACGCAATTAGAACGTACCTTAGTGAGACTGATTTCGTGGCTGAGCTTCTTTACATCGCAAGACGAAAGTATCAAACGCCCTTGTACCAAGCAAAAACAGCCCACGAGTTTAAACATTAAAAACGTTCCGTTGTAGACGCTAGATTTCGGTAAAATGGACTACCCCATATTAGATAATTTAATAATAAGTAAATGTTAGAATTTAATTTAAAAAAAGATTATTAAAAGTATTATTCATCATAAATGGCGATCCCTGGAAAATCTCATAGAAAACACTTCAAAGTTAGCCTCTACGTAAATACTTTAAAAATTAGATATATTTATTAGAATTGTGAAATCAAAGGGATAGTAAACTGACCTGCAGTCAGCTTGAGCACGACAATTATCCGCCAAGGAGTTGCAAGAAGGAGGATGGCTGCCCAAGTCTCCTCTTTGGGCACAGACAGGATGCAATTGCTCTTGAGCAATAAGACACTGGTCGAGTCTATTTTTTGTCTTGCTGTAATGCCAATCGTGGCGTATACACAATGTCAGCCATTTAGTTTTAATTAATCCGATTGAAAGTTTTAGCGGAAGCAGAAGCAAATCTGGAAGCGTATGTCAAGAAAATGACAGCCTACTCAAGCTTTTTCTTTGCTACAGGAAGCAAGGGAAGGCATTATAAGCTTTTCTATGATTATGTAAATCCGCTAATGAGCATCTATGTACTTATAGGGCTGAAGGTTGTATGTATTAACTGTTAATGTATGCACAAAGTTTAACAATAAAGCAACTATTACAGTTAGCAATAGAAATGACGAATGCAGAGACCCATATTACATACACAACCAGCATTTCTAAGTATTGACAAAAGACAACAATAATATCTGTACATTCACATTTATTTTGTATGTATGGTACAAAAAGGGCAACTTTCTAGGGTTTCTATTGAATATGGCAAGCAATAAATTAAGCATTATGAAGTATAACGACTGAAAAAGCAATAAAATTATATGTTTGTCGAAGAGGTGGCTTTATACTCGGCTTGGTATTAAGCAGGGCTCAAAATAATCACACTAGGAGCATGTGGATTCAAATAACACCAGAATATAAGTGCATATTATACTCGTACAGTAAATCAGTTTAAGGTCGACGAGAGAAAGCAATCTAAACAGAGAACGAAGTTTAAATTATACTTACATTATCCTCCACCCGAAAGTATTATGTAGGAAGCGTTACTACGGATGGAAAGAATTTATTGCTCCTTTAGTTAACTTAAAGAACAACTGCATAAACATTATTGGAGTTTTATTTAAGGCTCGCTACCCAAGCGAAATGTACCTGGTGTGAAATAATTCCGTGTATCTCTGCAACTAAATAACTAAGTATATAGCTGTGAAGGTTTAACCATCGTTATAGTCTTCAATAATAATAATAATATTCCGTGTCTTACACCATCTCCTACCTAAAATTAATTTGCACAATGTACGTGTCATGAAGAATTATATAAATATAATCGTCGTCATTTTAGTGATATATACGGTCAATCACCCGCTATTGCTATTTTAGCATTAAAGAGAAATGTTCTTTTCACATGCCCATACTTTTTTACATTCGAAATGGATATTATCTCCAAATTTGTTCTCTCTTCCATTGACAACGTGGACAGGAAACCCTTTAAATAAAATTGATAAGCGTCTTTGTAAATATGACGAGGTTAGACGTCGTTTTCTATTTTTTAATGAATTGCTATTATTAGCCTCATCTATTTATAGTAGATCATTATCGACCTTAAGTTAAATGCATACTCACAATTCATTCCAGTTCTTTCTCTTGGTGTTGTCTGTACAATTCAATGTAATTTTAATTGACGTTTGAGTTATTAGATCGAATTCGAATAGTCTAACAATTGCATCGAATATTTACGCCTTGGAAAACAGATAGTGGTTCTGTCATTAGGGAAACAGTACTAATCCTGTACACAAAATAGTGTTCTGATAAAAAAGCGAATGTATAGTTTGATGTGTCGGTACTCGGTACATTTATGTTACAAATTGCAACAGAATCAGTAGGTAGGTAGCTACCTCTAAATAAAAATATAGGTAAGTAGTGCTAGAGTAACTTAACGATTGTAACAGTGTAGTTCACATGGGGTTATTTATATTTGGTAAACATGTGATACTGCGTAGAAAAAGAGTAGGTAGGTTTAAGTTATTAAAAAGAGAGTCCATGAATCTAATAGTAGGTATCTGTAGTGCGGATGAATATATGTATAGGGGATGTGTTGTTATAAAAGAAAGTGTTGGACTCGCACTTACTGCTCCAAATAAAAGGAGCATAGTAATAAGAAGAAAAAAGAAAGAGTGAGTGTATGAGAGGAAGGGAGAGAGAGAGAGACGTAGGAAAAGTAAATATGAGAGTGGAGGAGAGTGCATGTACATTTAGGACTATTAGGTGGATATAAATATGAGGCTATAAGGTTATTAGACAATCAGGCAACACAATAGCAATCGGAAATATAGAAAGAAGTAAGAACTGCAATTGCAGCTTTCTCCTCCTCTTCTCCAGGCTTAACTTAAATTGGCTCTCATAGTAGCAAAATGTGTACATTCACTTAAATTATGGAGCATAGGTGAGCCCATTAAAGTTTATTTTGTTTTCTGCTAGCAGTCACTCGACTCTCGCCAGCCAACCAACCATTCCAATGCTTGTCTCTGTGTTTGCTACTACATGGAAATGTAGTGGCCCACTTAAACTCGGCCACAGAGTCAGAGAAACGGAGCCGGAGTCAAAGTTACACAGTCCAGTCCAGCCGAAATTTTATAGCGTATAGCCACTAGCTAATAGAATGTGCGAAATAACAGAGCCAAGGCATGTAACTACAATTAGGTAGCTACGTTGAAAGTGTACATATGTCTGTCTCTATATTACTATATTATGCCCACTCCCTGTAAACACGGCTCTTATAGTATAACCGTAGAATCCGGAGAGGTGATGTCGACTAAAAGTAAGTAAGAACATATTACTTGGGCTGTATAAGGACGACAAGGATTTTCGAACACGTTAACGTGTACTTACTTACATTTACTAGACTATGTTTGTATGCAGACCTTTCTCTGTATTGTTAGGAGTGGAGAGGGACCTGATTTGAAATGGGAGTTCACTACTCCATGTATTTATGTATGTATGCTCGACTTTATATCACATTGCATTCCACACCTCTGAAATAAATACAAATATAAACAGAATCTTAGAATGGAGTGCAGCGCAGTAACAATAAGTATTATCATACATACATTACTACACTCACCCCACTATAAAAGACATTCTTCTCCACTGGAATCTACGCGCCTCTAAATATCTATGCATACAGATTATTATTATTGTAGTGCAATATTGTGTTCTGAATATAATGGCCGAATTTAAACCTTCCTGTGTAGCACATATCCCATACAAAGCCACCTTCAACAACATTTACTTACTTTATTCTTGTTTGTATTAAAATTTGTGGAAAGGAAAGTGGAGAAAACACATTTATTCTCCTTCCACTCTCATATGCCACCACTAGTGAAAGTTTTCAGCCATTTCTACCGCCGCCTAACATTCACTTCACCAAAACATACCTACCACAACTCACTTCTAAATGCTAGCATGAGATAACCAAATGGAAAATAGATCCCTTTACCCTCTCCCAACAAACCCGTCAAGGATCCTTGATTTAATACCAACTTTGCTATTTTTTGAAAATCATTATTGTACCTTCATATCAGAGTTGTTCGCTAATTTGTATTCTTCCTTTTCGGTATCTATACAATTTAATGACATTTTTAAAATATTTAAGGGCAAAAATCCACATTTTGTACACAGACATGAACTGAAGGAAATTAATAAAAGAAAGTAAAAGTTTTCGGGTATTATTTTATTGGTGTTCAAAACCTTTCTTAGTCATTATCGTTGTTATATCTACTATTAATGGCCGAAATGTATTAATGAATGCAGTATCCAGAAGGACAAGTTAATAACCTTTGAAAATTTAATTATTTCTAATTTAAAGTTTTAGTGTATTAAATTTCCAAATTGCATCCGAGTCTTAACCGAAGGGTAGCATTTGTCAAGGGCATGCATAGTGGTAGCTGTGTGATGTGAGAAACATCCACACAACTACCACAATGTTTATATACATACTGATTCTGGACTATGTAATTGGTAAGTATTTTTGAATCAATAATTCTATTTGTAATAGCAAACTTAACATATTTATCATAATATTTTAAGTTGCTAAATATTATTTCATTTCTCTAGTGGTCGAGTTTGTGTTAGTTGTGATGCGAACATGTGATAGGTATTTCGTAATTCATTTGACTGGTGAAAACGGAAAAATATAAATGTAAAAACTGTAGGTTGTGGCATTAGGGTAATGTTCATTTAAAATAAAGAAACATCCTGGTTATCTTATTTTGCAAAAACCATGTCCTTTATAATTTCGGAGCAGAAGTAAAAGCATGAAGTCATTTATCTACGTACGTGAAATATGATTTATTTTAAGATTGAAGGAAAGTAAATCATTTTTCCCATTCGAACTCGGAAAAAATAAAGGCTAACTGGAGTCGAGACTTTCCCTTTCTGTATTCCAGTAGTACGTACATATAACCCACATCCCAAATAAGTAATGTAACGGCTTGGAAAAAGTACGGATGTTCAAGTTAATATTTTTGTTTAGAGGATTTGGAAAGCAGTGGACATCAATTATAAAGAGAGGTAATTGTGGTATTGCTCACAGTACGCAACAACCACACATGAACATAGATAACAGAATAAAATATTAAAGTGCGCAAAATAAAATTTGTAACTGATACACTAAGGGGCATTTTTAAAGATTAAAAGTAGGGTAGCCATTCGGGAGGAAGAAAGTGTTCGTAGTATTAGGATCCTCTTGTAATGAATATCTTAGTAGAGAGATTAAGAGGTGACTGGTAAGTGCACAAATTATTTGTTACCCGGTACTTTCACCTAGTTTCCTCTTATCCATAATTGCTTTATTGCCTAAATGAATAAGTAGCTTGTCAGACTGAAGAGGATGGCAGAGCCCAGTAAAAATCTATTGACTGTGGCCATCTACTTAATATTTCACTGCGAGCCGGGCTACTACACTGTGAATTCAATTGAAATCAATATCCCCTATATCACATTCCGTATTCGAGTAGTATTTAAGTAATACATTCCCACTCCCTCCTCTTCTTGCTACCCATAGCCTTCACTTTCTGTACAAATACAAATGCCCCACCCGTATTCTAATTCATACATTTATTAATATAAATAATAATTTATTTATAATATTACAGAATTTACTTTAGGTTTCTTACATGAAATTATTTGTAGTGACTACACATACACTGGCCAAATATGTTCTCTATTTTCTATTACTGTAAAAACCGTAGGTTTTATTACTTTAAACTAAAATTTTAAATCTACGCCGATAAAAATTTAATTTTTACAAAGACTCCTGAAAACTCAGAATTTGGTGGGGAAGACTGATTCTAGGAAAAAAAGGGGTCTGAAGAGAAAGTATTATTTTGTATTGCCTTGGAGAAAACTGTCAGAGAAATGTCGTTTACGCAGGAAGGGAGCTAAGTTGACCCAAATAGAGATAGGGATTGAATAGGACTCATGTCGGTATAATAAAGTAATTTTTAATGTAAGTAATAGGAGAATGAGAATACTTTAAGCAGTCTCCTTAGGTTTGCTTACCTTACAATATAAATGTAAGACTATTGCGATTTTCTAGTGCATTAACATTTAACATCTCATTATGGGCGCTTGCTGTCTAGGCCTCTTTCCTAACTTTCTCCCTGCCCTGCCTGACTGTATTTATATGGAGGAAAGTAGTCACTGACTCTATGCACTCTGAAGTAGCAGTCGTTAGTCTCCATCCTTCGTATATCTGTACTAGTCGGCTTTTGAGTAAAATGCAGCTGATTTGACTGACTTGGCTCCATTCAATTTCGCTATGTAGCTAATATTTCAACTTTAGTCTATTCCCTTCGGTACTAATGCCTAATGCACGTAAACTATTTAAATATCTGACGTTACTTCAGCCAGTAACGTTTCTGTCTGGCGTTACCTCCCATTCCTAATGCACACTACTTATTAGCAGACACTAGTGGTGCATCCGACACATATTATCATTGGATTGCATTCATTGTACATTCCGTTTCATAAAATAAGTGAATGTCTTCACGATGCCTGCCAAAAAGCAAGTGGAGCTGCAAGGAAAGCCATAGGCATTCACTGTTACTGCATTAAAAGCTACAGAACTTAATAAGATTGTCACTGACATCACTAAATAAGTAGGTACCTAGCTAGGCAGAACATTTGGCACAGTCAGAGGAATCCTCTTCGCATATCTATTTACCTGTCCAAGGTTCACTCACACAAATACGGAGTGGGTATATACATAAATATATATTGATATATAAATATAAACGTGAAATTGGAGCTATAGAGTGAAAATATTATGAGGAGGCATTCATATTATTATTATATGCCGTAAAGTAGAATGACAGGGAGGGCTAAGTAATACTAGTAGAAGCCGTGCCGTTTTTAGTCTACCTGGAAGGGGAATTTAGCAGGCAGTTTAGAGATATGCTAGTTAGTACACGACCATCATAAAATGTAATATATTACTCAATCAATTTATGGTTCGTAAAATAAGTAGATTGAACACTGTGAGTGAGCTGACATGACTCTGAGAATACTACTTATACATACTTATTTATAAGTAGTTTAACTACATAATAATTCTGCAGAATCCAGAAATACTAGCCATGTATATAAACTCTTAACTGAGCATGACTACATGGCGATATTAACTTATCTTGGCCGAATGTCCTATGCCCTGCATATATTTTTGGTGCAAATATTCTAAAAATTTCTCCGCCAGGTACACACATGACTACATGACAGAAGAGTAGAATTCTGGAGCCAAGTCAGCTATGCCTAGCGTTAATATCTGTAGGTATACATATTTAGATAGGCCTTAGATTTCTTTAGTTTCCTTTTTTAGTCACAGTAGTTGACTCGCTATAGCGGAGGGAGACTATTCCATTGCTCTAAGACATACGAAAAAATACCGTGGTTTCTTTTGGTTTGCCTTTTACTCCGGTTGAGTTTTTTTCTTTCCTTTCTGACATAATTCACCTAGGTAGTCTGAATAGCTACAAGGCTTTATTTAGAAGAAAGCTAGCCAGGTAAACGTAGTCACTAAGTTTCCGAGGGAAAGACTGCGGAAGCAGTCTCTCTGGCCGAGTAAGACGATACAAGAGAAAGAGAGAAAGGTGGCTTGCTTTAGTTAGTTCAGTTCAGACAGACCAAGTCACCTCAACTGCATGCATGAAAGCAATACTGTAGTAATGCATAATGGTGAAAGCATACAGTGAACTGTACTGTAGCCATTCAGCCAGGTAGCTTAACTCTGCAAGATAGCCTCACCAGACTCACCACACCACACTACACCAGGTAGGAATTATTGATTTCTACAAACTGGCTCAAGTTTGACTTCAAATGGCGTACTCTCCACTTTCACTATTCCCCTCGCTTCTTACCATTTTTTTCTAGTCTTGAACTATTTCACTAAACGAATATTTGCTCACTGTTGACACAGTCAGCAAAGACACAGAGCAGTAAAGTCTAATTAAAAACTCCGATAAACAGGAAAAGTATAAATGTAGGCAGGGTGTCGTAAATACAGCATGCCGACGCCACAATATTTACTACCAGAAGGTGTTTTTATATTGTTCGAGGTGTTTACCTTTCGCATCGCGTAAGTACGGCTAAATTGCCTTATTTTTCTACCATTCTATGTCGTTTAACGCATGTTACGAATGGAATGCCCCATCTTATTTCAATGTCATGAAAATTCCGTGTACCTACTCTTTTAGGCTTTTTGACTCAGCAGAATGATTCACTCAAAAATTCTTTAGACACAATGTTACTAATTTTAATTATAATTGGCAATTTGATAATACTGCGGAATATTTGCGTTACATTTAGTAAACGTCCATAAATGGCTATTTGCATAATGTGTGTCATAAAAACCATCAGCTATGACAGTCATCACATTTAATGATAACAGGACATTCAGCGAACATTTGGAGTCGTATATGTTTTCAAGAATGGAGGTTGCAAATTCATATGTCACTGAATTCTATATACTTATACACAAGGAAACTAGGTATTTACTATAAAAACATATAGTAGACAATTCTATTTATTTTGATCCTGTACTCAATTTTAGATGAAAGAAACGGCGTTAAACGCTAAACTAATATTTTGGTCGCTATGAATTTGCTTCGTGAGAAAAAGCAATGATGCTAGAATTTGTGAGTAAAAACTCGCTACACAATACGAAGTGAAGAATTTAAACGTATGTTGAGGAATCATTTGTAATTTTTTATATACAGATCATATAACACATCCATAGCCATTCACTTAAATCTATACTATCCTCGCATATTATATTTATTTCAATGCCTTTGGGGAAACAGGAGGATTTAGAGGACAATGGTGACCTTTACTGTATCTAAAGAAGGAGTTGGTATGAAATGTCCCCAATGGTGGAGGGCAGTGGTCCGGCGTTGAATATTTAGAAGAGTGGGACGTGTGGAGATATAAATGAATGTAAATGAATTCGAATGATACGAGATAAAAGATGAGTAGGATGGCGGCGGGACAGGAAAAGGCAAGACATCGTAAAGTTGGAAACTCTGAGAAAGTTGTGGAGCTGAAGGAAGCTAGGTAAGCCGAGTTAGGGTCTTAGGCCGGCATTTAAGTTAAATTTGGTGGGCCGTGCCTAGAGTGAAGTAAGTAGGCTGAGGAAAGTGATCTGAAAAGAGTTGAGTGGCGGTGGCTGCCTTGTCTCCAGTTGATTTGAGGGAAGGGAGTGAAAATATTTGGGAAGGAAGAAGAGGATCAGAGTGGGCTGGCCGAGGCTTCTCAAAACTGAAACGGGTCACAAAGAAAATAGGAAGTTTTCGCGGTTCTCCACACGGGACGGTCAAACGGCGCTCGCTGCTCCTGATAACAGAATTGTAAGTGAGGTTAAAGAGAAAACAGGGAAAGTCTGTATTTGTATGCCGAGATGACTGGGCTGCGTCAACGGAGCCGGCAAAAGAAGGCTTAGGGAAAATGCGGAGAAAGTATCCGACTCTCTTTGCCCTTCCAGGACAGGAAAGGAAAGTTTCTTTCAAATTCGTTTTGTGGCAGGCTCAACTTAATCTTGAGAAGTAAAAGGCATTCGAAAGTGACGAAGTTGGCTCAAGCCCTAAATTTACGACGCCTACTCTGGTCTGCATGAAAAAAGAGTTTTGTACTCCGCACACTTGCATCACTACACTACACGGCCCTCCCAACACAACTCTCACCTATTTATGCTCTGCTGAGGCCTATAAGGGCACCCTACGCACCTAGCCACCACACACCTAACCCACATCCTTATTTATAATGGCTATAAGCTCCTGAGCAATATAAGCACTTTGCTACCCTCTGATCTCACTCAACCTTTTCCATATCCTTTCAAACACATTTAAACGACACTTTCTCATGTAAACAGCACTCAAAGAAAAAATGTACCACCACCAACATAGAAAATTGCCACCATTGCCACTATAAATGTCTACCTATCACTTTTCCCGCCTAATGCCAAATCTATTTCACAAATAAAACTATACTGTCTATCTGCCTGACTTTCCTCACCACTTCTCCCTCCAACATTCTTTCGCGTATTACTTCACCTAATGCATTCAGGCTAATGAGAATAATATATTATAGATTGTTGCTGGTGCTACTTTTATAGCAGATCATTTTGACACATTAGGGAATAATATTTGTACATAGGTATCGATATCATGATATTCATGATTGACTATATAATAATATGTTTGGTATTATTATATAGTCTTTGTTTATGTAGGTACTTTAGTAGAGTACACATTTAAGTATATTACATAATGTCCCTATGTCCTATTTATGTGCCTTCTAGTGGTGTCTAGTCATTGAATGCAAGACTGCTAACACTGGCGACTGTCCCGACGGCTTACTATTTTACTATTTATGAAGAACTCCTACTTAAGCATAAATAACTACGTCGCTTTTCTTGGCCTCTCTTAATTTAATTTAATTTTTCATCTTTATTCCATCATTGTATGCAGTTATTGACAAGAATGCATGCGTTGCATTTTAAGTCTTGCCAATTTCCCTTGGGTAAGGGGCTTTAAATAATCAAAGAAGAAGGAAAACCGTGTTGCAAATAAGCAATCTTTTCTCACCATGTTCTCTGCCACTCCTATTTTAGAAACAAAGAAAGTATATCTAATATCGAGTCTTATAATAAAATTCTCATTTCGAAAACTTTTCCTGTTAAATGGATAGCTTTACTGAAAGACAATTCTCGCTCAAGTTAAAACCAAATATTATTGCCATATA
>JABASI010000910.1:0-30452 GCA_019776505.1 Tomocerus nigrus
AATCGCTATACCACTTTCACCGTGCAAATGTAGGTGTAAATGACATTTTCTTTATTTACAATAAACTTTTTCATGCCTATTTCTATATATTAAACTTTCACCTTACTTTCAGTCTCCAGTTTCTGGTGTTGGCAAAAGTGAAAGTTAAGACAGTCAAGCCAAATCCATTGCATCAAAAAATGTGCAAAAATATTTGGTGCGCTATTTAGGGTTAAAAAGACGGAATGGCATTTACCATAGAGGTAGGAAAGACATGTTTTCGTCCTTCCTAACCCATGCCATTTACATAGTTAAAGCGGTATCGCAACTTATAACTGCACCACCCTGTATGTTTTGCTGGAGAACCAAAGCATCAATTTACATGCCTATTTTTTCGTGACTTTATCACATATAAAGTAATTTATCTCGTTATCCATAATTTTCCTCCAATACTTTCACTAAAATTATTTGATTTTTATGTATTATATAAAATTAATCAAAATTAAAGATCCCTTTTACATTAGCCTGTCGTTAGATTATCACAATCTCATAATGCATTCTTTTGAAGAACTCTCTTTTTATGTACACGAATAAGAAGGAACTTATACAGAGTAACTGCATAGGACTCGATAGATTACATCAGACTCAGAGAAATGCAAATAATGTTATTAGCATCTCTCTTCTCTACTCAGATCATGGAAGGGAAGATCATTACAAATATTTGACTTGCATTAATTAAAGTAGCATAATTATTGTATATTTACACATATCAGACGAAGTTGTAATAATTAGTACCTAATTTAACTTAACTAACTGCATTTTTGCTAACAAATCAAAAAAATATTATTGAGTTTTGCACAAAAGAGCCATACAAAATATTATTATTGTGAGCAGTTTTGCATAGTAGGAAATTTCCTGGAAAATTCACCCTCGCTCTTTAAGAAATTGATAGTTGTTCTATCAATTTTGTGCACAATAATTCTGGTTTTCCAATGATATTAGACATTTCCAAAACGTCGGCACCAATTATAGTGGACATTTGCTTATCCACACAATTTTGATAGTCAGCCAATAATTTACTGGTCAAAATATCCTTCAGTAGAATTAGGTATTTGACAGATATGGCAATCCCCTTCGCCGACCTATCTATTGGAAATGGGCGAATCAACAACTTTTCCTGTTCCTTTCGGTTACGATTACGTCTGAAATCATTGTAAATATCTATTTCGTCTTTTACTACCACGTTAGATAAGTATTTGGAGAAGAGTTCATCTAGTGATATTAGACCCATCAGATGTTGGGTTGATGACTCTTTTCTGTTTTTGAAATCTTCAGGGTTTCGATGGTACGAAATGTAGAATTCAGCAATCTGAGTGTCGAAAACATTTTTTAATTTGATAGCATGTTGGTGATACAGGTAGTCTACAATTGGGCGCACATCGTGGACCACTTTTATGACTGCCTCATTTTCAAAAAGGCGTTTTTGAAGAATGGGCCAAACTTTAGTTGGGTCTTGATTTCCTCCCATTAACTCCACGTCAATATTTATGAGATGGCCACGACAATTGAGAGAGATCCAACCAACAGTCCCTGTTCTACACACTTGAACACCATGAAGAGCCAATCCAACAGCGTCAGTCAGTTGCAAGCTGTCCATCACTCTATTTAATTGAGCTGTGGATACAACAACAAATGTTGCCATTACTAAAGGCTTGACACGGTTTACCGGTGTTTGAACAGTCTCTATAACTTGCAGATCCTTTATTTCGGTTTTATGATATTGCAACTTTCTTTGGCTTCCAAAACTTTCAGGCTGGATGTACAAGCAGTTGATGATTTCAAGCCAGTCAGTAGTTCCGGTGACCTTAGGATTTTCAACAACGTTTCCCTCAACTACGATGTTATTTGTGGTAAATATTCTGACACGAGTTTTTGCAGGTATATCCAACACGCGGTTGAGCGGATCGGTTTCTTGTAATGCTTGCATATTTCTAAATTCAATCATTCGATATTCAATCACAATGGGTATGGGTATCTACATGTAATGGTACATACACACTCATTTACACATATTTGACTCAGACTCAGTCTGATTGCCTTTTACGGCTGTTTTACCGACAGTGACAGTACAATTTCAGAACATACATTTTAGATAATTCTTTTCTTGACACTTGAGCATTCTTGGTATCCAAATTAAGAGCTACCTAGCGCAATTTTGTACAAAATCTGATATACAACATAAAGAACATTCATAACTCTACCCGTTATTTTTTATGATCTACAAACCAGCTGCAAACCAGCAAGGGGTAGGGGTAGGGGAGTGACGAATATTGAATACAGAATACAGGCTGTTTTAGACATTTTCTGTTTACTTACTTTTGTTTGGTATTTCTCTAAAGGGCAGACTCTGACAAAAAGGTCAACGATATTTCAGCTTCGCTTGCTGGCCGGAAATGGGTGGAAACCTTTGAGCTTGGAACTGGATCTCTGACAATTGACAATGAACTCTGAACTACTGGTGACTGCACTGGTGAGGGACCTGGTCAAAAATGACATTCAAATTGAGTATTGATATATATATATATATATATTAATATTTTAATATATTATAATATATTGATATATATAATATTGAATATGATATAGAAAAGTTAAAAGAGCATTTGATAGTTGCCTGATACTGATCGAAACATTGACGTCAGGCATCAGTCATAGACATATATAATATTATTTTTAATGGAATTAATTTGCAAAGGAACATTACGAAACTTACTGTCAACTGTTGAGTTTTTATGTGGACCGATTGCAACAAATTCAAAATTTCTTTTAAATCCAAAGCTGCATATTTTGTGCTTGACTGAGAAATATCGAATAAGCCCACCACAATTTAATTTAGGCTATTAGCTATTATGTTATGCATCTTGATAATCTTGAAATGTTGCGCGTGAAATGTTTTGAACAAATTCCGATTCTGCCACTACTATACTACTAGTAGTCTCTGATACTCTCTACCAACCTTTTACAAAGAACTTTTAGTAGTCAAGTCAGTCGGTCTGTCCTGCTGAGAAAAGTTCTTGAATATTTTGGTAAAAGCAACACGGAAATAAATAGTTTTGGTTTTGCGAAATAAAATTTGGCAAAATGGCTGGGGTTCTCGCTAGGTCCATGTTTAATGTCGCTAGACGCTCTAGTCTAATGGTTTCATCAGTAAGGGGAGCCCAAAAAAGTAAGAAATTTTTATTTCATTGGAGCGGGTAGTATGAATCTTAAGCAGTTAAGCTACTTTTTATAGGGCTAAAAATGTCTCAAAATTCATAATTCACCTGTTAAAATTAACACTTACATATATTTTTATGCATATAATAATTCATTTCATCATTCATTGTGCATGGCCGTAGAAATGTAGATGCACTAGTAAAATTAAAATATTTATAATATTATTATTGAGACTATTAACCTCATAGGTGTAAATTTAATATTGTGTGCATAGCTTAAAATGATAGTTTTTGCTCTTCGCCCTTAGCTTAAATTACATTTTTATTAATTGATTGTGGGTTTATGACTTTATGTTATGTTATTACATTTTTAGTGATGGCTGATCCGATGGAACACGCTACCGGATTAGAGCGCAAGGAACTTGAAGCCATTGCCAAAGGAAATCCAGTTAGTTAACTGCCTTAACTTCCTAATTTTACACTACCTATAACTATGTACAATGGAATTCAATGGATATAGTATACATCTTTTCTGTGCATCTTAAATGGCGTCGATACCTGGATAAACTGCCAAAATTCAAGATTTGCACAGTCGGTGAGTCAATGTACTAGTGCTAATTATGGATGTATTTTATTTATAGGATCCCTTTCAAATGAGCGTGCAGAAAAAAGGTGCTGGAACTAAAGACTCTCCGACACTTGTCCCATCTTTCCACGAAATGAGGTTGGTAGGCTGCTGCTGCCACGAAGATACTTTCTATGTAAACTTCTTGTGGTTGTACAAGGGGGACAACAAGAGATGCGAATGCGGTCATTGGTACAAGTTGGTTGAAGCCAAGGACCCCTTCAAGTAAATTCAAATCTATCAACATCGTCATCAAGACATTTTCCTGTCAGTCAAACTTTAGTGAGCCGTTATGATTCATTGGGATGTGTAAAGTATAACTATCTAACAAGAACGGCTAATAGTGTGGAAAAGAAGCAAATCGCCTATGTAAAAATTTTGTGAGTAAATAAATAATTATTGTTACGTAAAACGTATTCTTTTCAAATTAATGCATTTATTTTTCATTTTTCAATTTATAATTCTGGAAAAAAATCTTTCCACTCCTCATTTACTGCGAGATCACAACCACAAGACAAGAAAAGTCCTCAACGTAATATAATTAACGATAAATTAGTAACAGTCCAATCAAATGCTCAGCAAAAATTCTTCACATTTTATACAGTATTTGAGGAGAGGTATTTAAATCAATTAATTATCTGAAGTAGTATACACATTTATTCGTATTAACTATATATATAGTTATGCATTGATCAAGTTTCATGTAGGTTAGTGAAACTTAATAACTGAAGAACACATTTTTAACTTTCTAAAATAACTCCGTGGTATTAAAAATCTAGAACTTACGAAATCGATTGTAAGTAAACATTTTACAGAACCGAAAGTTATATTTTTAATACTATATGACTTGCCTATCAACTATATAATTTACCACATATTATTTACAATAATTAATTACAGATAAGAACGTGAACTTTTCCCTACTAGATAATAATTTTCTATTCAATTGTCTCTCATTAATCGTAATCAACTTGGACCAAAGGTACGTGTACATACATTAAAATTCATAAATCATTATCATTTACTTTAGCTTTGTAATTGAAATGTAAATCCTGTGACAGTTTTTTTTGTGTTGTAAATGGACTTGATTAGAGTTTATAATATTATTTAGGAGTTAATCAGTAATTAATCAAGTATTTACTTATGGTCAATCGTCTACTATTCCACAAATAATGCAATGTGAACATAATAACGATGTTATTAGGATCAGTCTTAATTATTGTGTTCATCTAATCGCTCAGCGTAGCTCTAACATGTGAGTGTAAGGGACTCGTTTGCATAGACAGTTTTTATGTGCTCATTTTTCTATTCTGCTAGTTGGCAAATTACAATTAATGCGTTGTGATTGTTGTAAACAACTTGTTGAGTATTTCTATCATATCAATATTAGTTCTACATGTTTCTATTAAAACTAATAAGTCTACTAGCTAAATAGAAACGTACTATAATAGATAGTAGTCCTACTAAATCCGACATTCCATTATATATGTAATATAAATAATACAACCAAAGCCTCTAATGGATGCTACATGACTGACTTGTCATATATATTATACTTGTTTCAATATAATACACATGGTTCCTTCCATAACAGTTAATTTAACATTGGAATGAAGAATTAATCGTTAGCTTACTAAACCTCTAGCACAAGTAACCACTAACACTACATACAGATACGATTCTATAATAAAAAATTAACTTGGTAAACATTTGGGAACTTTATGCATAGGTATTTCTAATTCAAAAGTGTATAATATTATATGTGTAACAATCATGCAATTTACATTCACCATCATTTCATTATATTATTATAATTATTGCTAAAAACCAGTCAAGCAACGCATAAATGAAGGTTTTCATTCAAGTATTAGGAAAAGTAAACGACTGTTAATGTTAAGTTGTATTTTGTATTGCTACGAATTATTTGTATTTTGGTTAATTTGTTTAACGTATTTCGGATTTCACTCGTTGTCTTACATGACTAGTTTTCTAAGCACAAAAACATGTACCTGACCTTTGCACATATTTTACTGATTTTTTAAACTAAAGGAGCCCAAAGAACCTCGACATCGCATTTTGGTATCAATGGCGAATAAATTACTTTCTACATGAGCATGTGCAAGTGCAAGTCAACAAATTTTAAAATACAAATTCCTGATGCGAATTGCGAAGGTACCTCCTGTCCATACTGAAAACAACTATTCTAATGCGAAAAGATAAAAACAAAAATGAATGGTAACATTTAAGAAAATAGCATTAGTACATTAGATACCTAAAAGATTTTACGCACTCTAGATATATAGGTACTTTTATATAGTCAGATTTTATACTTGGTCTCATGATCAAAGAAAAATCAATCTACATTTTTGTCTCTAATCCAAGTATAAATAGCTAGCTGTATATTGAACTCCTAATTTCTATAATAGTGTCGTGTCGAGCAGGCTTTGCAACTATTTCTGTGCACCAAAACGTCCTGAACTCATTAAATAAGTATATAAATATCAATAAAATATCAATATTATATGCGTCCATGCAAATCAATCTCCTCCTTCAGATATTGGATTCGCTGCATTGGCTCTTGTTCTCTGTATAAACTGTTCCACTTCAGGACATCGCATTCTGATTGAATCCACTACATCTAAAAGGTTCTTGGCATCCATGGCTAAAACATGAGCAGCAGACAGCATTCCCCTAAAAGGTACCATTTGCAATTTCCATAAATTATCTTTAAACTTTTGTAGTTAAAAAGTTAATTGACACGATTAAGGATACTTTTGCTTTAACTTACTTTCTGTATTCGACATCTAATGTAGTTGAGCTGTATTTTTCCGCTAAACGCATTGCACTGACTAATTCTTTCATATCCTTACTGAGAACCTGATGAGCCATTTCCACCTGAATCAGAGGAATTATCCATTAATAATATCGTCTAAGACTAGAATAACTTCATAAGTTGTAATAGTAATTGAGTCATAAAAAGTGTTTTCAGAAAGTATACATTTCTCACTTCATGCTTGGCAGTGTCAGGGAATATATCCACAAGTTCATCCACACTCCCTAATAATGCCCGAAGTTCAAATCCCACTTTGCGAACTAATTCCAAGTATTCGACCCTGCCAGGCTGTTGCACTCCTTGAGTTAGCTCCATTATTGCTTTTACAACATTCGTTGTACTATCATAGACTCGATCATGATTTCGGTCCAAATCTGCTGTAGGAGTAGGCTCCATTTTCTGTAGAATTGAAGCAAACAGTTTTTACGTAAAATAAAGCATTCAAGAACATAGTTTACAACGCCCAACAAATTAGAGCATGTAGAAATCGTGTATAATTATGAGATTTCACTGATGCACTCCAATAATTTTCTACAATAAATATTTACCTTAACAATAATAGCCTTTTCTTCCGCTCCTAAACTGTTGCTCCCACTGCCACTTCCATTAACCACTGCACCACCGTCTCCTATTTGAGAAAAGCCTGAAGAGCCGTTGGGAACATCTCCGCATTCACTGTCCGAACGATCTGACGTGCTCGTTGTTATTGATAATCGCTTTCTCTGTAAGTGGAACAAGACATTTAGCATGTCCTTCTTCCTCGTAAATAACTCAACCAACCCCAGCACACTATCTCTAATAATCCTCTTCAACAAATAGGCGTATAAACTCTAATGCTTTCCCATTACACAAACACTAACTCTTCACATTATGACAATACATTATTATTTTAGCCAAGATGTACAGCATTACCAAATTGTTTTCTTCTTCTGCCAGCCACCGGCTATCTTCCTCCGACTGTTTCTGCTGTTCTCGCAATTTATGTTCCAATTCCTGTTTGTACCGCAGCTCTACTTCTGTACCGTCAATTCCATTTTTAGGGTCCTATACATTCCATTCCCACAAAATTATGACATTAGTTACTGATGTAAAGACAAAAGTTTTTTTGCAAATATTTTACAGGAGGCTTATAGTTTAGTATCATTATAATATCTCTAGATACAAAGAAATATTCTACAATAGTAATAGGGAAACATAATAAAATAGAAAAATGCATGCACTACACATTACGTATGTGAAACGATCACCTCCAAAAAACCAAAACCAATCAATACAACCAAGACCAACACAAAAAACAAAATCGAAAGGATTCCGTAGTGTACACTTGGAACAACTCAGGAAGGGACTGAAGATTTCTTCACTTATCCTCAGTGTAAAAAAATCAAAAAATTCAAAAATTAGACAAAAAAATTCATTGGAAATTTCCAGCTGATGATTTTAACGTCTCATGCTAGCCGACCGTCAAAATCCCAAGCGCTAACTTTTTCTAGAATTTATTCAGGACCTTGTCTAATGTCCCATAGTTGGAGGCTGGTTTGGAGCCACCAGGCGTACTGGATGACATATTGAAAATATCAGAGCTAGAGCTAGTACTCATTGTTCCTAGACTAGACAAAGTGCTACAATTTTGATTATGAGGTTGATGTGCCATGTCGACGAGGAGACAGCTGCCTCCTTCTTGCTCAACGAATGGTTTGGTTTTGACTTTTCTCTTTGGTGACCCCATCGTGCCACAGCCACTCGCAAAATCTACCGCTAAAGTGTTGAATGCCGAGGCTGGCGTCGTATACACTGCTGGATTCAGTCCTCTGGATTCACTCTCTCGAAGAAGTTGAGACAGAATTTCTGCATTTTGCGCAACAATGTACGTTGTAGGATTTTGAGTCTGTTGTGATTCTCCTAAGACAGGCGGTCGCTCCACTCGCGGCGGTTTCGGCGGAGCTTGCTCATCCGATGTTGATGAAGCTAAAAATATAATAGCGATGAATTACAATTCCCTCCAAATGACAATGAAACATTGTATTGTGTCAATCAATTTTCGGTTGTATATTGACAAAGTACCCCAGGACATTGTTTGTAGTCGTCGATTTTCTCTCCTAGCCATATCTTTTTGCTGCTGTCGCTCTTCCATCAAGATTTCACTAAAGATTAAGAAATTGAAAGTTTAAATGTTGCCTTGAATCAAGAGTAGTAAACGAATAGGAGATTAGGTATTATGATAAATAATTCATAGGAGACTTACTAGAGATCTTCCTTCAGTTGTTGAAATCCGGGTCTCTTCGAAGGTTCGTAAGACCAACATTGAGACATGAGGGCGTAGAGCCTCGGAGGACAATTCGAGGGCAAAGGTAATCTTTCTCCATTCTCTATCTTTCCTATCACATCATTATTCTGAACACCGGCGAACGGCTTCACACCAAACATCAGTATCTCCCACATGCACACACCTACAAAGGAAAAATCACCTCTTCACAATTAATAATTTATTCCAGACAACCAAACCGGCGCTCTTCGCTTAACTCTTAAAAATACCTATACTCCTTCTTCAATCAATACCCAAAATACTTGACTTTTAACGTTTCCAGACAAGTTTCAAGACTTTGAAGTCGACGGCACCGTGCATACTGCATAACTACATATCACTCAGTATCATCAGTATAATATAGAAATGCTTTAACATAATTTTATTTACATGATAAAAGGGCTAGGATATTGTCTATGAAATTATTGATTGCATCCTTGCTGCAAGGTAATACAGAAAATCAACGTCATCCCAAATCCCAACACATGTATATATCTCATGTGTAAAGGCACGACTCTGATATAAATTGAGTTTACAATATTCTTTGACACCGTATTAAGTAGAAAGAGCGATATGGTTGAGTATTCGACTTGAATGAGAATGAATGAGCATTATAGCTGAAATGGTGGGATTGGGATATGCATGAGAGGTGCTTAGCCCTCGGCATTTCATAACAACTTACCAAACATCCACACATCACTAGCATTGCTGAATCGACGAAAATTGATCGATTCCGGGGCCATCCATTTGATAGGCAACTTTCCTTTTGACGCTTTATAATAGCATTGATCTTCTGACACCCACCTGTTTAACAGCCATTAATCAACATTTGTATTACATAATTACTTCATAGACCAAGGTTGGTAACACTAATTCATATAATGATAATAGCAATTGGCAACTGACCTGCTAAGACCAAAATCACTCAATTTTACACAATCAGCAGCGGAAACCACAACATTACGAGCGGCAATATCTCTATAAAAGGAAATTCATCAATTTGTATAATTGTCCATGGAATAATGAATAGAAATAGTAGATTGAAGAGTCTTGATGATATTTAAACGGTTTTAGATGTCAGCTCACCTATGAACAAACTTTTTAGACTCTAGATAGGAAAGTGCAGTTGAGAGTTGGTAAGTATAAAGAATGAGCATTGCCAGGTCAAGTATCTGTTTGTTGGTCTGGAGGTAAGCTCGCATTTCTCCATATTCGGCCAACTCCATCACAATCCAAATGGGTGCATCTGTGCAAATCCCTATTAACTTGACGATGTGGGGATGATCAAACTGCTGCATTATGTCTGTAACAGAAAAAAGCATTTTTTCATTCATCCGCCTTAGCATGGATGAAACAAGCCATCCATCACACTAACATGAAAGATACACACATGTTCTCTCCAGTGCATTACATGTTAATATGAAGTGCATACATCATAATAATAATAATACCAGAAGATAGCGAAGACTCCGTAACGTAAACATAACATCTCTAACATCTGCACAATTTGAAGTGCACCTTGACATTGTGGTAATGATAGAAATGGTAATTCTAAGGCATTTACATTATGCCTTTACGAATAATATTATATGGATACAGCATGCTATCGTCGTAGATAACTTTCAATCAAAACGACTTGCGATTACAAATAAAGAGATGCTGAATGAGTACATATATATACTGTTAAGGAAGAATTACTTAAAACTTGGCCAATTGACTGAATGTAAAGCAAAGGGAACCTACCTAGCCAGCGTAGGCTTTTATCATCATCAACTACAGATAAATATAAACGTATGCATCTAAAAAACGAGAGGGGGAAACTGGACAGTAAATTATACGTGTGTTGAGCCAAATCGAGAGAGAAGCATGTGCTTTGTTATCCTGACCATATTCCTATGCAAATGAATGACTCACCGCTCACTCATCACAATATCACATCAAAACGATAATGTCTGCCCTGCCTATTATCCTCTCATATTACATTTACAAAACTACAATGCAAATAATACCCTGCTCCGGTTTCCTGTCACTCCTTTTAACGGGCAAACAAAATATCTATGTACATAGCATGTTTCCTTTTAAATTCCTTTTATCTCCAAAAGAAAGAGTCATTTTCATGATAGCCAGCGAATCGGCAATTCCTTTTCTCTTTAAAGATAAATATCTGGTTTTCCTACATAAACATGTCTGTAAGTTTTACTGCTTCTGTTCTCTTCTTCTTCGCACCAAACAGAATAATTAATAAATCTCCAACTTACATGCTTCCTCTAAGAATCTGTCAGAAGTAGCGTTATCCGCATCCAATTTGCAAGTCTTAACAGCGACGGGAACCTTTTCCTTGTCTTTACTGAAGTAGATCCCTTGGTGAACATCTCCAAATTGTCCTTGTCCAATGATCTCTCCCAATTCCACATTAGATCGATTCAATTCGTAATCATGAGCTGCAATAAGTCAATTCAATGTCAGCCAACTAATCAATTCAAATATTTAGCAATCACGAATCACTTGTCTTGCAAGATAAAAACTTGCTGATCATTACATTTAATTGAGGATAATTTATTGGGAGACCTGAGATTCCTCACAGTTCGATTAGCTGACCACAGATATCATATTTAAATAATAACATACATTCCCATTCAATTTCAAATGTTAATAACTACATTCTCAAAATGCATTCATTCAACTCCTATAATATATTCCTGATGATGACCTGTATACTAAAGAATCAGCAGGAAATCAATTCATCTAGCCAAGAAAATTCATGATAGACACTAAAAGTATCAATTACAAAGAGAACTCACAAGCAGGAATGGAGTAATCACCATCTTCATCAACTATTTCAGCGTAGTCGTCCATATGGGGAGCTTTGTTAAATTCGACGGGACTGTTTGAGCCACTCTGGTTACGACTTAGACTGCCTTGACGGTATCGTGGAGGGTGAGCATCTGCAATCAATATTCAATAATTACTTTAAATTTTGAACTTTCCACAACCAAAACAATTGTAATCAATGCTCTCATCTCAACTACATGAATAAAAAACTTAGAAACTCAATTATTTTACACAGCCAACTTAAATTATTATTGTATAGAGAACGTGAATGAGCAGTAAATACAACCTGCTGAGCAGATCTGAGTTTTGAGACTGGAAAATAAATTCTATACATAATAAAACAGCACAGAACCGTAAAGAACACTTTAATTTACGTAGAACGAAGGAAACACATAAAATAATATGAAATATATACACTTACTGATACAAAAGGTAGTCACACAGACCACAACATCAACAGAAGTAAACGTAAAATAAACTTGAGAGCAGAAAATAGAGATTGAGAATACAGAAGAGACGGTTGTATTTTTGTATTATAATAGTAAAGAGCAAACCTTTAAGACAAGGACAATTCCTCAAGGTAGCAGCTTGAAAAGCATTCACACAAACCACAACATAAGTAACATTAACTTGTACATTACGATCTACTCGCCATCATCTCCTCTTAGTTATTGCATTCACATTCAATTTACTGCTCTACGTTGTCTCATTCACTGTGCCATTTTATTTACAATGAGGTATTACGTATCATAAGCATGTGAATGCGAGGTAGATTCTTATAATGCACCTACATATACTGTACCTTGTTCCTATAAACACATTGTACCCTTTTTTTTGTACATCTGCATTCTGTATGTATATTGGACTTCGATTGCCAAACATTATCCTATCATTAGAAAAAACTAATTTGTTTTCTCAAACACCTGAGTTGTTTTATGTGCTTACAACGCAGTTTCGCTCACTGAGAATTTAGTTGCATTATATTATGACTCAAGTAGATTAATCCTAACCACTTTAATTTATATGAATTAAACGTACATCTTGTAGTATAGCTAAGGACAATTGGACAATTTATTCAATCCATCTCTATATGCCCCATTAATGCTAAGAGTAATGAGATGTGTTTTGCTATTCTGTTTTGACTCATAGACACTTCATTTGGATTAATATAGTTTTGTTAGCGCTGTCTGACAGCTGTCAGTTTATAAGGACCCATCCCAAACTATCTAGTTTGACAACAATTTAATTAGCTAGCATTTAGTACTTTAGCGTAAGAATTCTTTTAAATAAGCCTGAGAACTTTAGTTTCGAGAATGCAACGTCTGTGAAAACGTGGAAGTGCAATTAACCCATTACACTTCCGAAATAATAAGTCAAACTCATTAAAAGCAATTAAAAGCAAAATCTCATTTGTCAATTCCACAAGGGTACACAAAGAATTTAAAAGAACATTAAAGCATTAGAGTGGAAATATATACCAACGATATCACATACTCTATGACTAAATATATAGGTTTCAAAATTAGCACAATGAGTACAATTAGGCGTACACAAATGCAATAGAAAACAAGTGCACTGCCTAAAATCATTTTCTTCCAGTTTACAGATGTAGAGGCATTTGTAGTCAAGTGTAAATCCCTTAATCTTTCTAATTCAGATCTTTGATATATGTCTTTTTGGAGGGAGATTGGTTAGAAAGAAGTAGCCCTTTGAGGATGGGCTTCGACCCGACAGACGAGACGCAACAGTCGAACGGAGCTCACTAAAAGACAGATACTAACATAAAACGTGTGCGTAATGCGTGGCAGTCAATGTCAAGGTAAGGCTATAAGCCATGGTAATATTTTACGTGATGCCTGCTTCTTGGGCTTTCTTGCATATTCTTTTTAGGCAAACAGAAAGATTCTGACTGGCACAATATCTATTGGAATGGAACTAGGCACAAGGAAGGGCAGGGCACATCTTTAGTTATTCTTTTTAGCATTCACATTGTTTCCGCTACTCACTTGTCTTGAAAATTCATGTCAGCCCAATGTGTGTTATCACATCATGTCCTCCCTATATATCTACAAAGTCCCACAGTGCAGTCCAATGTCTCGGAGAGCAAGATTTTCCTTTCTATTTACATGCAGATTTACTGCTATCACATATGCATTAATAAAAGTACTTATTCCCTGATCTAATTTACCAGAAGAGAACAATAACATCAAATTATATGCATCAATAATATATTTATGAGACAATAATAATACAAAACCCAAGATGGTAGATAAGGCGAAGGTTATGTTTCAATATGGTCTTAGGGATTATTCCTCTTTCAATGGGAGATCTATTTCTTCACCATGAAAAAGTTTAACATACATGGCCAGATGTCAGACGAGATACTCATTCCAATTCAAAGATTAATCTGATCCTTACCTTATTCTCGGAACACACTGACATCAAAATTTGAAGAATATACATTTTACTTACTTTTAACACTTTTGTGATAAAATTGCTGCCTGTAAGAGAGTATAAATGTACGCCATAAGTGAATATAATACATTAATTTTATTTCTTGTAAAAATAATAAGTAGGTAGGTGGTTTTTGTGTTAAATCACGTAATCAATTATCGTAATAATAATTGTTAAGATTCATCACACGATACAAGAAATGCAGGCAAAACCTTCTACACAACTCGTAAAGTGTATGTTATAAAGCAAGTTGTGATATTTGCCTAAGTGTCCTTAGTAGTTACATACAATAGATATACTCACTGAGAAGAGTACAAATGGACAAGCCGTTACATTGCAAGCTAACTCTGCTGAATCTAAACTCAAAATTGTTTTTCAAACAGAGAAGAGATTCTAAAGGAGCAAGTGGGAAACACGTGGAGTTTCTAAAATAGCAAAATAAATATTTCCACGACTGCATTATGTAAGTGTGTATCACGGTGTGTTGCACAACACATTTCCTTTTTTCTATTTCATTTCTTTATTTGTCGTGGTGGAAGAAAATGGTTGTACTACAGTTGAGTTTGAGCTAAGGGATACAGTGAAATGACATTGTAGTAGATGGAGTCGAGAGAAAGGAAAAGTTGTGCTAAAGTCGCTATACGTACATTACATACACATACTACTGGTAGGTACTACTAGTTGTGTGTGGGAAGTGTGAGTCTTAGTATACATAATAGCTCGCACTCACATCCGAAAAATACGTGCACGTAAAAATCCACAATAAAAACTGCGGGTGATATTTTTCTCACGCAATTCCAAGACTAAACTAATGGAAAAATCCTCCAGTGACTTTCAGAAGAGGAAGCGTTGGCGAAGAGACATGGCAAAAGACAAGAGAGTTGGAGTATGAGTTAGGAAATGAAATTGAGTCGACTGAAGTCAAGTCTTAGTGCTAATACCCTCTCTATAGAAGGTAGCCGGGTAGCCCCATCATAGACAGAGGCACCCACCCTCGCTCATTCCGTACTTTTGTTTTACTTTGGCAATAATATAATGCAGTGAGCTGAAGTTAGACAGATAGAGCAGTTTAGTAGAATATGGAATTCCTGGAGTAGACACGGAAGGAGATGTGAGTCGGTGGAGAGAGAGATAGAAAGTCAGTTATATGTAACGTATGGAGGATGTAATGTACTAGTGTAATGCGTAATGAATAAAGAATTACCTTTGCGCGTCCACAGGGATGTATGTGAGGGTGAGATGAGTCTGCAATAGCCATCAATGAGGTCTGCCATGCTTTCTGCTTCGGTCAAAGAAGGACAAGTTATTGTAAGACACTCGGAAGCTCCGGATATTCTCAGCTGCAGAACAGCTTTTTTATGCGCTTCGCACTCTGACACCAAAGTGTGGATACTTTTCACTGAGCTGAAGTCCGCCGCTTTCGTTGCCTGAAATAAACAAAAAATTCACATTCACTAAAGAAAAGATCCCAACGGGAAGAGAAACATTCTTACATAATTTTATTTCGCTACAAGGCCAACAACACATTAGAAACTTGTAACAATGGAGAACGACAAGTTTCAAAGAGAGAAAATACTCGAGAAACTATTTTAATAGGCACGTCCAACTTGACACTCTGTCGTGAAAACAGTGAGCTTAACTCTATTCCAAGACTAAACACAATCTAATTACCAAGATAATTAGC
Source organism: Tomocerus nigrus (assembly GCA_019776505.1). Taxonomy (NCBI): domain Eukaryota; kingdom Metazoa; phylum Arthropoda; class Collembola; order Entomobryomorpha; family Tomoceridae; genus Tomocerus; species Tomocerus nigrus. The sequence continues at coordinate 15,925 of JABASI010000910.1, forward strand.
GTCACAGACAGATTATATCTCTTTGATGTGCTATGGCACAACTTTTCCCCATAAAAGGAATGCAATTCTCTAATCTAAACGACACGCTTCACTTAATGTCTGAACTGCTCCTAATGCCTCACAGTCAACTTCTCTCTAATATCTTTCTTTTTTATCCAACGCCTTGTCTTCGTATAATATTATTATGTCTCCTGTGTATCTCCTACACAATGCACAAGCATAATATACTAGCACTAACGTACATTGTGCATTTATTTTTGCTACGGAATAATTCGCGAAATAAACTTAATACCCGATGCAATAGTACAATTGACAATTCACATTCTTTGATATATTTATTTGTGTGTCAACGTATTACTAATAGGCACGAGTTTTCCATTCCATGGAAAAGCAAATAAAGTAAAAAATTGAAAATCTAGAAGATTTCAGTAATGGATTGGTTTTTGGCTTGTTTGCTGTGATGCAAACTGTAATCACACATTAAATAAATCTACAGAAAAGCAGTACCTAACAAGCTATTTGATCCGACCTAAAAATGGGATAGTAAAGGGAAGGGTGAAGTCAAAGCCCTAGGAGCCACCACCATAACTCATCCCAAAAACACCCTAAATAATGTAAATAGACAAAATATCGCTTCTCACAGATACTTGCTTAGAAAATGAGATGATTATGGTTATAGGAAGGGAAGGCTGTTTATAAATGTATGTGAACTGTGCACGCGATATCAATTTCCTTTTTTTCATAATATTTTCGAAAGCATCATCATCATAAGGTATGATGGATGACCTAAAGGACAGAACACCATAAAAAGAATTACATAAAAGCGTGTAATTTAGTTCGTACAGTCTATTGAGTCTATTATATGCTAGCTAGTTGTCATACTATTGCAGTAACTTCGTTAGAACTTGCTCGCACAGAATCCGAACATAGGTAATCCTAATCCATCTACTAGTTTTGTAGTGTAGTGAAGTAGTGCAGGAGCCATACAATATGTTTCCTTTCCTTACTTTATTGCATAAGACCATCAAAACTAAACCGTTTTCCTTATTCAAACAGTTCTGTTGTCAGAACAAGCACATTAGGGAATAGGGGACTGTACACATATAAAAACTTTTCCTTCGCATATTGCAATATACTAAATATAAGGAAATCTATAGATTTAGCAATAATAGTTGTAGTTTCCTCTGTGTAGATGAAATATAAGGATTGAATAATGTGTGGGATTGGAATGGAACTAAAGGACTTTGGTCAATATTTACTCTGTGAAATTGGGTTGTGTTAAGTAAGCACTAACAGTAAACTTCAGGGCTTTCCTTCCTCACTCTCACTCTCTAAGAATCTGCAAACATTATTATGCACCCCATAAATATTATAGCACTCACCACCAATGCACTTAAAACACAAATCTCTATGGCCAACTATAACTGTTAAACAGTCCCAACTTTTGTTTTAGAGCAACTAATCGTTTACACTTATCGTGTACATTGTAGTACAATGTTATGTTATTGTTATTTATAATGCACAGTTGATTTACGGCCGGCAATGACAGAATTATCTTAAAACAGCGGCGATAATCTTTGAATGCATGAGAATTGCTTTCGCAAAAACAATAGCACGAGGCTCAGTCCCAGTCGTAATCAGCCAATTCCAAATATCCTGCCAATTGTATCCATCTCTGCATTATGTTTCGGGTATTTGTATAGATTTTAAGTCCAGAGTATAGAAGTCATATAATAAATAGGGATTATAGCATTGCCGGATATCATTTCAAAAAAGCATTATTGAACGAAAGGACAACAAACTCTGTAACTGTACACATCCTGCAATATCTATACAATGAAACAACTTAGTCTAGACATGCTAATAAACACTTCATAAAGGCGCACATAGGACAGACACCAACAAAAGGGATTTATTCGAACTGAAACTCATCGCATCCTCATTTCTTCCGGATTTTCTTAGTTCTGACTCTGACTCGTATGTTTACTTTTTGTTTAAAAAGTCCAACACGCAACATACAGATAAAATAACATGTCGATGACGTTTTCAACGGCTTTCACTAGAACAGAGCTGAATGTAAGAGCAGAGCTCGTTGAGACCAAAGCCAAAAAATTAAAAATCTGTACATCATGAAGATGATTCTAGCAGCTAAAGCTAAAGCAAAGGAAGTCACGGAATGTGTCAGTGTCAAACAGTTCTACCTATTTGGTATGTGCAAAAAGAAAAACTACTACCATTACAATTTCTACTTATATATTCTTGCTCACTTTATTTACAGATGAAGAGCATTTGCAAGTTATGCAAGCATTAGCAATAAGTCTCCGCCTAGTGCCTAGTAGTATTACCGGAGGATTTAATTCACATTTTCATACCTTGGCTCTTGGACTGAAATGAAAGGACAAAGAAGCCGACGACCTACAATTTAAAGAATCCATCAAGAACACATATGGAAACAGATAGAAATTAATCCTATCTCATTTCGGAAGAGAAGAAGCGTCTTAAGGCCAGAACAAAGAATGAGACTAAGTTTTAAACGCCTAACATAACTATGCAGGCTATATTTAACCACAATTGTCAAGTACAACAACAAGAAACAAAAGAAAGAGTCTCGAAGAGAATACAAATAGGTACTGCGAGAGGAAACAACTAGTCGGATGCATAGCCAAAACTAACCGTGAAACGTGCAGCTGACTCCTAAATTACTTTACAATCATCCTTAGGTATATATCAAGGAAGAAATCCTTTAGCCATTAGCGCCTAGCTATTCCATCTTTCATCCTCTATTAATTGAAAGGATATCCATTTTCGGTTTTCACTTTGCCCATCACAAGCTCTGCCTATTTTAATAGGGAATATATTAGGAAAGTGCATTGTCAGCTTGCCAGGCTACTTATGCACTATTACAATATCCTTCCTGTGTATCCTAATAACTTAATTACAAGCTAAAACATCCCAACCAGATCTGCCACTTCGGAATCTCACAACTTTACATACATTATGTACATATCAAAGATTTAACATTGAGCTGACAAACCAGAAACTTCAATGAAATTGCCCACTTTGCTCAGCCTTTCCTTCCCTTTTGACTTGGTGGATTGAACTGAAGGATTAGTTGCTTGGAGCAAGATTCGAATCAACTTCTACTGTTATACACTAAAGTAGTATTTTGGTGTATCTGTTCAAGAATCAAAAACACACCTTGATTTCACACACGAAACCTACGAACACACCTTACGTTTCTATTTAACAAACAACCACAATTTACAATGAGAAGGCACAGCAGATGTTTATGATCCAGATCAGATGAATCTCTCTCTCTCCATGTAGTAAGTAGAAGCAGTTATCTTTTTTACTTTTGCAGCCGTTGCAGGTGCTCTTGCTGCAAACTGCTCAGAGCTCGCCTTCTTTTACCAACTCAGTTAGTTATGATGGGCACATTAAAGGAAAACTAATTTTCAGACTACCTCACAACAGGAAGGTGAATCACATACTAAAACTTTTCTAATGCCAAACACATGGATATACACATCATATATAATAACTACTGTAGAAGAACACAACAATGAGGAGATAGCAACTTATTAAGCAAAGTTATTCAGTACCTTACACAACCCATATACTTTACTTACCACGCTGTTATTTATCTCCATTTCCTGATGAATATCTGCTAACAGTCATATTATTCTCGTGGAAATTGAACATTAGTTCGACCAAAATGATTCACTGCACACATTTAATAAATACGACACAGATCTACGTTACTACCATGTGTACCTTTACAATTCTTCCAGTTAACTATTATCTGCATCTACATATGGTATAACCTCGTTGAATAACTATGTTTTCTTTTGAGGTTAACCTGGCTCATGTCATGCTTAGAATTCCATTTACATTTACTACACATTTAAAACCAAACTACCAATTCAGAATCCATTCAAACAATTAGAGTATGCCTACCTCTTCGCCTCGTCATCACACCATAAACCACAACTCAAATTTTCTCTGTATATTTAACACGGGATATACTATTCTATGTTTTCAATATTGACAGGTGTAGACAAAGTGAGAATTTTTATATTTCTTACGAGTACAACCGCAGAAGATGAAAAAAAGTTACAATATGACAATCTACAACTTATATCGTTTATTTTTTCAACGAGTGTACATGTTCAAAGGATAATTGATTTTCTCGCGGCGATTTCTCCAGTTCTGTGCAAAAATAACATAGGTAGGTGTGTTCAGTGCTTTGTACTACCAAGGAGGCATTGTTTAAATTTCGAATTAGTCCCAAGTCGTAGCCGCAAGCTCACTTTAGTCACATCTTTCAAGTCTTGCATGCACATGATTATTATGATTTTCTCTTTCCTACAAAACGATTATGTACGCACACAAGACTAACTCACAAGATGTTTACATATTTGGAACAAATATCTTGTTCATATTATAACATGGTGAATGCAAAAATACAACACTTCATGTCGATGGCCTATGTTATAAACTATGAATTTACAAGTAAAAGACTCTTATAATATGAACATGTTACAAGATACAAAATGAATGCATAATACAATTACATGTCCCATAGCAATTTTTACTTTGCGAGATTACAGAGAAAAATAATTGGGAGAAAATAATTGCCAACACGAAATGAAAACCCTGGCGGAAGAGCTTTAACTTGTAGATGTATCAGGGCACCAATACACTAGATTCTATGCAGGAAGGCTCCAAGCTCTAATAATTGAGAAAGATTCTTATTTTGCATACTACATATGCATTAGGGATGGCTATTACCCAGTTCAAATAAAATAGGTATTATCAAATGCTTTTCTATGATCACACTACTCTACTGCCGCATTATACTATCGGGTTTAAAATTTAATTCATTGAGGGGTCGATAAAGATGCCTTTCTGCTTATGCATATATAATGCCTTATTACAAGTGTATACTACTTCTTCCAACATACCATATCAATAACAAACGATAATAATCATAATTTTGCATAGGGAGATTGTATGAATGGTAGAGTCTAATAAGGAGATTACCTGTAATATGCCCTGCCCATTTCTCCCTGCCTTAATTCCAAATTCCATGTCAATAGCCAAAAAACAAGTGCTGAGGCTAAACAATTTCATAGTGTACATAAAGCCCTATATATTTTATATATCCAGTATAGTGTGTGATATACATTAGTGGAAGAGGAAAGGCTGTCCTCCTGGTGCGAGTTCGGTTTTCCTTCCCTTCTTCCTCCAACTAAACAATAAGCTAATGATTTTCGTGACTCTAACTCATGAAACTTCATATTATAACTCTTGGCAAATGGACAGCCAAAGAGTTGAGTAGTTGAGTTTTCTTTCAGCTCGCTTTATCCTAGTAGCCGAGCAGTCAAACTAAACCACTCTGAATTTTCACCTCGTGCTGACTTACCTTATAGCTTGGTTGATATGCTTGCTTATTTGCCAGAGCTCCGTGTTTATTTCCTGGAGTTCACCTCACTGAAATTTACTGTGCATTTCCTTTACAACAATTAATAACAACGTGCACGCTCCACAAAAACACGACCTCTCAGCTGAACTGAATTACATGGCTATCACAGGAATTGCATCTATCCATCTCTACATTACTATACCCAATAAATTAATACTGTTGTAATATGTTACAGTTTTACGCATGGATAATAAGTAATAAGGTGCTTAATTTCTTTTAACGTGTGCCAAAATATTAATCAATTCAAAGATGAACACACAAAGTATTAGTATTACCTTTAATATCTCTTTCCCGACACTACAGCAGACAATGCACATATACAAAGTGAAAACTAGATCACATCACAATTAATTAACTATTTTTAGAATCTAAGTACATCGGGTAATGATTATGTAGACTGTAGATATGTTGATGAATATTACGTAATATTATAACACGTAAGAAAAAGACAGTCCCACAATAACAAATAAGTAGGTACCTACTCTTATTACTCTTATCTGAACAGAGAGTTGATTCAGTTGACGTTGTTGTTAAATTGAGAATTGAGATTTAGCCCAAGATCACTTGCCTTGGGGCTCAGTGAAGAACACAGCCAAAAGATTCAGCACAACACAAGGCAGAGATAAAATTCTAAAATTGTTAATGTATGTAGTAGTAGATGTAATACAAGGAGGAGAAGGTAGATAATACAACTCTCAGCTTCTCCTCAAAACTTAGTATCGTAACTTTCGTTAGTCAGCCTCTCTTTCTCAGCATACGCTCACTGCAACCTATGGAGAGCACTAAAAGTAGATCTATTCCGTTTATATGGCATGTCTATTTCTGGATGCATAACCCTCTTCACTCTCACTAACTTCAGTTAGCTAACGTGAAGCTAAACAGCCAACGCAACGGGATCACATTCGTTGAAAACATTACTAACAATAAGTAAGTATAAAACCAACATCAAGCATAGCATTGATACTTTAAGTTTCCTCATCCTCCTGCCTGTTGGCTTGCTCTACATTCTCAATTAACATTGCGTTATACAAAATACGCACATTTTCCATACACATTTCTTACACTCGTGTTTCTTAACGCACGAATTCAAACTGCACCATTGTTTTACTTTCAAAAGGCTCAAATTATGTGTACATCCCACTGTCACTATACAATTCACCCTCACATAGCAATATTATACTTACTTATCTGCATTTTATTACTGCAAGTATACTTTAAGTTATTTGCGACTTATATTGTCACATTTTTGAAATGGCTTGGGGAAGTCATAAGGTGTCAACACGCTACTGTTTATTTTTAAAATACTTTCTAATGTCTTGCTAACTAAAGTGCATGCTTAGGTAAAATATACAGATGACAATGAGACAGGAGAAAACAACACAATATTATTCCTCTTCAAATGTTTCAAGCTATTTAAAGAACATTTTCCTTCAGCACACTCTTCTAGCTTATTTGTAAATGCAGAATTTGAACATCAGTTCCATCTTTACGCATAAATGCGTCTATGAATTATACTTCAATGACGCATGTATGCCTTTACTTCCTTACAGTAGTACATAATGCTATTATTACTACTCCTTACGAAGTACTTTTGTGTTGAGAAACACTCAGCATTAACAGTAAATTAGGAATACAAACATCAAAGGTGCACCTCATTTTAGCTTTTGGATTTTAACTGTTTCTTCTTTGCTGAAAGATAGGGCGGACAATAATGTAGAAACTACAAAGTGAATAACTTTGCCATATTCTTTTCCAACTCTTTACAGGAAAATAAGGTACAAATAGCTAACTAAAAAACTGTATATATATTGTGTGCGTGTGTAAAGTGTGTATGAGTAAATTTTTACTGCATTTACAAACAATATTTTTCACAGAAATACAGTTGTCTGTTGTCTTTCGCACACATCCCATGTTAGACAGAGTTTCTCAGTATTGGCTACACTAAAAGTAAATGCTATCATAAGGGAGTTAAGTTTGTTATAACAGCTAGCGATTTAAGAGTGGCATTTCCTTCCTTTCTTCTATATCTCTTGTTAATGTATCTACGAAAATGTCAAACGCTACAACGAACATCTGAAGACACCAGTCCAGTTCATAAATTCTTTTTGATATTTTCCCTGCCTATATTCTCAAGTTACTTAGTAGCAAACATAGTATAATAAATAAGGATACGCACATAACTTGCGTAGAAGTGGAAAGTTATTCTGATATCAATGTGATTATTGAAGTACGATGCGGAGTTGTGTAACAATGTGAAATGGGATTCTCTGAAGTCTCCTTATGGGCTGTAGTAATCGATAGGAGGCAAAAATACCAATAGAAAACAATTGTTACATTGTTAACAGTTAAGAAAAGATGAGTTGAAAGTCTGGGGCTTATTCTGCCCGTGATTTTGCTCTTTCCTATCTATTATACTTTTAGTCTAAAAGTCAACCCGTCGATATCCTGTCTCGGTCGGTACCCTTTCATTCTTCCCTAGTTTTCCTTACCCATCCTTTGGCTATTGTAACTTAAGAAGAGGAAACCTCACGAAGAAGACGACGGCTATTTTGTAACTAGTAGTAAAAGGTACGGTACGACTTTATAGATAAATACAGATATAGAGTAGCATAACAACAGTTACTATTCCATTTACATTCCTATCTGGATCATAAAGTGGCTAACTGCCTCCGTCTCGTGTAACTACATCGAAGAACCGCTTGTAAAGTAGAATCCAGCCCATACTTAGCACTCGCTTTGCTGCGTTGAGCATTATTACATTATTTCATCGTCTTTTCACATTTTAGTGTCTCGTGGTCATGGTCGATACTACGTTCAGATATTTAACTCCTTCTTCCTTCATACAAAATAGGATATAGTGTTGTAAAGCTAAGTTGCTGCAACTGCAATTTTTGTGTATACAGACTGAGACTTGACTATATACTACATCAGCCTTGCATAATGTTGTTTACTATGAGCTTCGTAAATGTAATGACCAATTTGAACAAAGTTATAGGTGTATTAAAATGAATGTTCTATTATCTTATGAGTAGAAATGTACCCAAAGAACACCTTAAGAAACGCTGCGCATAAACATTTTCAATTTTATTTTACTACCCCCTAACATACCAATACAAACTAAGGTAAGTGACATTGACATAATATACTAAAAAATACTACGCTTACGGCATACCTTTAATATCTGGAATCTGGCTGGATGGATTTTTATGAGGAATAAAGTTTCTCTTTCTTGCATTGCGTTCTCTAAAAGTAAACCAGTATAAATTCTTAATACTGTTTTCTTCTACTATAGTGTCTCTAAAAATCCAAATTCCAAAAAGGGATTACGTGTTGATATAACGTTACATAATTACGATAAAATGTTCCAACTTGCACTTTTTTGTATCTCCTATCGAATTGAAATGGGAAGACTAACGAATGATATTAGAAAATGTCATTAGTGCTTTTAAAACGTATAAGTACCTGAATGTATGCACATCCGCATCCGCATTTAAAAATAAACGCTGACAATTTATCATGTCAATCTTGGAGTTAAATTCGATGTAGTGTGTATGTACAGAGATAGTGTTACCTTACCATCTTCTTAATTGGAGAACCTAAATATTTCTCTTGGAATTTGATGGTAAGCATCGGGAAGTAAACATTCAACCTCAAAGCACAGAACAAACTGTAAGATAAGGCAGAATAGACAGATTAAATAGTTAACTAATTACGCATGAAAAATCTGACTGCACTAATTCATTGTCATTATGTGTACATATAGACTACTTGGAAACACACACTAAGGTTGTTCACCATTTTACAACCGCAAAATAGGAATGTATTATAGGTACTGAATGTATCTGGAGCTGATTTACATGCTCAACGCAAACTATGTGTAACTGTGCAGCTACAACTTACAACACTAACTAACAAATTTAACTACTACTGGTTTAAGACATGAACCAGTATTATAGGTAGTGTGATTCTGCTATGATCATCTGGAAAAAAGGAGCCAATCGTGACACCAAAGTTATTTCAGTGATAATTTGTATCAGAATGTATCTAGATTACAATTTAAATCGTAGCTATACCCAGTAATTTGTAGGCTGCATGTGATGTGCTACTTTGCGTTCAACTATGCAATAGAGTAAACCTGTGTCAATTCATTCAATTCAATTTCCTATTTATAAAACGTGAACACAGAAAATAACTTTTTTAACTACATGCGTACCTACATAAGGTAGACAGAGAGTATTTCCCTGACATTACGCAGTGTAAACGTTGAACTTCTATATTATTGAAAGAAGGAAAGTGTAATTTAGCGTATTTCAGACTTGACGGCTTCTTTACATTTCCTAGCTCATAAAAACGCAGATGCTTCTTTTTCTTAATGATAATAATAAAGATAACCTTTGTACGAACGACTTTCGATAAAAATATCTCATTTATGCATAGACACATATCATTCTCTTTTCTTTTCTATTACATGCACATACACTGCACTCATTTACGTGTTATTCATCCCTGTGACTATACACGCATATAGAAAGGAGGAAGAGAGTAGTCATCATAATCAGCTTCACGGATCTTCTTCTTCTTCTTTGCCTTTTCTACACAAGCATAGAACTTACGAGTGAGTACACTGCACTGGCTGAAATGAAGCACACACACACACTTCGGAACACCAGCATGTTTCTAAACACTTGCCCTTTGAATCTCCTATGTTATTATGTTACATAATGTTTTCTCTAGCAAAATCCAATCTAAAGTCATGAAGCCAAGTTACTCCCTCACAAATGCTTCTCCTTACGCATATCACGTATTTACTACTCTGGAGCTTTGAGTTCTCTGCTCTTCCTGAATCCATATCATAGTAATGACTACTTGGGGTATACAACTACACTATACGTCAAATATATGAAAGTATACTTCAATACATAGCATGACTTGACTATAGATATAATATCTACTTGCGCTGGACGGCAAGCAAGAAAAGTCATTGAATTTCTTCTGCATAGATGAAAAATGGAAACTCTTAGCTCATACAAAATATTTTGCAGATATACTAAAACAATTTTCTGCTGTATTAAGTATAGTACCTACCTACATCTATAGAGAAATTTATTTGGTACACCACAGAAACCAAAGCTATGTAGCTGCAGCTTATAAAACGAAACTATAATACGTAAGGATTTAAAACTGAAGTCTGCTGAAACTCTACAAGTAGTGAAGTGAGATCGGAGGAAAGGTGAAAAAGCCCAACGAAGCAAAGGAATATAATGGCATGTGCAATATATAACGCAATCTGTGTCTGCTCTCTCCATGCGTGTGTGCGTGCATGTAGTGTATCCCGGGGCTTTTTGGCAAATGAAAGTCAAGATAAGTTTTATGGAGTCACAGAGCCATAGCCACTCTGTCACCAAAACATTTCTACACCAGAGCACTGCATGAAGCTTAGAGCCCAGCTAACCCTTTTATAGCTTACAGACTTAGATTACGTCATCGTTCACACTTTGCACGCTTATTTTATACACTCCCTCGCACAAAATCATCATCTCCCTTACAACGTAACTTGGATAAAGAGACAAAATAAAGCATTCGAACCTCCACTACATCTTGCCAAGAACAAGCAACGAAATATCTACTTACAATCAGCTAACCAAGCTCATTTGTTGATATACTACCTCCATAATTTATCCTTTACTCACTATGCTACCCATTTACAATGCCTAAAAATATGTACGGAGCATAATACACTATTATTATGTTAATGTAGAATATATCAAATATAATGGCCAAAGGGAGCCCTACCCAAATGAAAAAAAGATCTACAGGAGGCACTGTCTACAATTCAATTGATCTGAGCCAAAGAAAAGCGTCCAGCATCACATAACTTAAGATATACACAACTATTTACTAAAATGCTGCTGTTGAATTTACAATTTACGCAGTAGGTAGCCCTATACAAACGTACAAAAATACTCTTCGTAAACTACTACTCAAAGGTATGCAATTTTAACCAAGTATTAGTGTACAGTGTATACTCTTGGACATGCTGAATAATAGGCCTACACGCATGTAGTAGTGATCTATGCTTAAGCAAAGTCATTCTCGAAAACAAACAACACTGCTTCTTGTAAGACAGGTAGAAGGCTTGATGTGGAAAACGAACTATAGATCTCTAAATCCATGGACAAAGATATCCTCGAATGTCATTCCTCCAGTATTCTTGCCAAACCCGTTTCAGTACTCCCTTGGCGCACCTTTCTCCGTGACTGCAGCATACCATAGGCAAAGCAAAATTTTATTCTATGCTATAATACTTCCTTGCCCTGTGAAATGGAAGTAATAGCAAATAAGATCACATAACGCTTTGATTTTCCTCATTCCATTGTCACAATGGAAGTTTTCTTTGTAAGATGAATACCTATACTATAATAATAAATAAACTCAGATATGATTTTTCATTCCGTCATTATAAACTGACCCATTTTATATGGTACTGTGCTATTACTTAGTTCCAAAAAGTGGAATGCAAAATATGTCCTCTACCCCATTCATGTATATGACGTTTTAAGAGTAAAAATTGTCTACCTTGGCCATTTATCCGTATAATCTATCGATTTCAAGAATTGCAATTTTAAAAGATGCATTGGAATAGCTTTCTATCGTTTTATATGTCATGCCATGATGAATTCTGGTGCATTCTCGGTCTTAGCTTCTGAACGAATTGAAAAATTGTTACCTCTGTTTTTTCATAGGATAGTTATTATGGAAGGATAGCTTATTGTAATAGAGAGAGAGAGAGTAGCATATCACAAACAACGTATATTCAGACAAGCTATATTTTGCAACAATAGTTAATATACTACTATTTTGGCAGGAACTCGTTACTCACCTCAATAGCTCGTTCAGTAAGGTAAGAGATCCCATCCTCAGGTCCAACCAACAGTTCAATAGGAACAGACCAGCCCGACTGAAAACATGTACATAAAAAATATATTAGATACACCCGCAGCCACCCAGGAATAGCATAGTTAACACAGAATAAATTGCAAAATATCACTTAGGTATTAGAAATGTCACTATTGTACTGAAATTGCAGGGATAATGAATAGCTCGTTAATATTATGATGTCATGACCAGCTCTTACCCAACCTGTTTCAAATCATTGGCTTTCCTGGAAACATAAATGCCGTGATATGTTATTTGCTATTCTCAATCATACTTTTATTCGTGGTGGGTATAAATTCATATAAACCAAGAAGGCTTTGTAGGTTATATATGTACCGTATTAAATAAACAATTTTATAACTATCCTCACATTACTCACAGTACTAAGGTAGTACAACTACATAGAACCCAACTTGTTCTTTCTTCCGATCGGGACCACAGACAAAAGTAAATGTAATGTCCAAAAACAAGAAATGATATAAAGCTTCTAGTAACACATCTACGTAGCCAGTTGTCAGTTGTGTAGTATAATCAAAATACAAATAATATACATAATTGTACATATAAATATTTTGACTCTTGGAAATTGGAGTTGGAAGTAGTACTGAAGGTAACCACTTGATTGACGACTACTTTATTATAGCTCTAAATGTTTATATATGCTTAAAGTTCTGAAGTTTATGTTAATAATAGTAAATTGGGTTTAGCTTATTAACTTCAGCATTCAGCACTGCAGTAGCACTTACTGACACTGACGGAGACGAATCACAATTATAAATAGAAATGTTTTTGAAATGAGAATGTCTATCATACATGGCTGTTTAAAGACTGAAACACATTTATGTTGTTTGTCGACTTTGTCCACTGCAAACTGGTAAAATTACTTGACAAGTAATGCAAACAAATGTTCCTTCATAACTGTTAAGAGGGAGAATTACGTTTGTAATGTGTCTTATTATTATCATTGTTTAGCTTAGTGTCATCTTACATAGAAGACGGGTAAGTGTACAAACAAGAAGAGGTCATCGGCTTAGTGAGCTACTTTATTTGCTTTACTTTATCTTTATCTTTAGACTACTGGCTTCAATAAGTCAATTAAATATCAGTAGAGCATACAGACTTGTAGAAAATCAATGAACATACTTACAAAGAATAAACATTTAATTTTGAACATTGTACCATCCATGTAAACTCTATGCGCTAAATCGTTTACATTACATTACGTATTCTCCAACAATGCTGCCAACATTTAATTGCTTTATTCATAGGCAAGCTTTATTTGTCATTCATAACACAAGTATAAAAACAAGCCCATTAAAGTCCGCCCACGGATGACAAGTTCTGGCCTTGTGCAGTCTGTTACGACTAATAAGCTGATACTGGATACACTTACATACTTACTCTAATGTTTATGTGTTTTCTGTACATGTCTACTTAATTTCCTAATTACTAATTACTTCTCTTGCTAATATTCATTTAAATTGACCGTTCAACCTTTATAACTTTCCTCTAAAGCACCGATTCTTAGTGCCATCAACGCCTTCCTGGTGGAATGGATAGCCGTACTACAGGCTAAATATTTGTACCCAGTGCAGTAGAGCTAAAATTAAAAGTATGACTCATACTTTGAATTTTAACTTTCGACTGTCATCTACATATTTTTATGAGCTCTAGTTGTAGTAACAAGAAAACAAGAGTTTTCATACCACAAAATCACAGAGTAGATATTTACAGATATTTCTTTACAAAGTATTTCCATGTAATTCACTAGACCATTTTCAAACGCACACCTGTATTAGATCAGCAACATAATTTTACATAGGATTTACTATTACAATTGTTCAAGATTTTCTGTTCTGTTAGTTCAGTAGTGGAGTAGGGCACAATAATTGCTGAAAGTATCAGTACGTAACCTATTTTGGTCAAAGCAACACCACCGCAAGGAATGTGTCAATTTTTTGAGAACAACTAAACAGATACTCATCGCGATCGTCAATTGATTATAGATTCGAACATGCGGATGCTTTTAAAAAAATGTAAATGATCGCACGTATGAGTTATAATGACCTGTTCTCATAAATAGTGAAGGAGACCACCTTGAAAAGTT
>JABASI010000911.1:0-30441 GCA_019776505.1 Tomocerus nigrus
GGTCAATCCGTTCTAAAGTTATCGTGCACAGGGACAGACGGACGGACGGACAGACGGACAGACGGACAGACAGACAGATACAGCGAAAGCATACAGAGCAACTGCGTTACTCTGAATAACTAGAGTCGTTAAGTAGTTTTAATGTCAAATTACCATGAAGATTCGAAACGAATGCTATTTCTGCTTCCTGACGACATTATTTCTATACACTCAGCCTCACTATACAAATAATCCAAAGCTTTGGCTAATTCTACCTCGCAAACCTCTTTTCCTTATTTACCTTTTGCCCACCTAAACTTCTATTTATCTTTCAAAGCGGTAGCACTCTACATGTAGCAAGTCTATGAATAGATAGACATAATAATAGCAATAACGAGAGTGGCACTTTTTATAATTTTCTATACGCATCATTAAATTCTCCTATTCCATACATAGATTTATCCATCACAATTATTATGAAAGCATCCTATCTCACTATTTTGTAGATAGGTGAACCTTTTTCTAGCAATTTTTTTATTTTCCATTTGTACAAAGAATAAAGACTTCCAGACCTACTTGCATGTAACATAGCTACAAAATTAACTATCTAAAAAATAAAATGCGTCGTTGATAATTTCATATTCATATTCATGCTTTTATTATCTTATCTAGTTGCTTTAAGTGCTTTCGTATTTCCGTGCAGAATACTAATACATTATTGACGTAATGCTCTTTTACATATCATTATCACAGACGAAAATTTCAAGCAATTAAGTTTCATCCGAATAAAGTCATAATTCTTTAAAATATTTATCTGTTTATGCTGAACCCCTATAAGATTCTCCGAATAACTTGTTCAATTGTTTAACTATCAAACTGTACCAGATAGTAAATGCGACACGGAATCTATATAAACTAGTTAGGCATACGGTACGTCAGGTCAGGTACGTATGTAAAATAAGAACAGAAATTGTTTTCAACCAAAATAATAGACTACACACTACAATGAATAATATGCAAATATGCAATACATACACATAAAATTAATGCTATAAGAAAGGAGTGAAAATAAAACAGTAATGTCAGAGTGCAATGCAAACTTTTTAGTTCTTACATAACAAAAGTGTTTATTATTTACCTAGCTTGACTATAAAAAAGATACTAAGTACTAAGTAGATATATTATAGTAATGAGGGTGCTATTAGAGTGTCTTGTCCAAGAGTTGCATTGAGAAATAGTGACAGAGAATCAGCATTCGTCTCTTGTTCTTGAATTCTGTGTGAATGTCAAACGGAGAGAAAAATGGGAAGACAATTAAGATTTCATAGCTCTTTCTTGCAAGGGATACATAGTGACGGTACTGGAATTCTGACTTGTCTAATGACGTTAGACGCGACGATATGGTGGCAGGCCAACATATAATTTACAATATATACATAATGAGAATAAAATTCAAGGTTAATTCAGGTAATTTAACTAGTAGACTCTATTGTTGCACTCTTACAAAAGCTGTGTCCTATTAAACCAATGAATTCTACATGTAGTACATGAGAGGCTGATAATGTAATCCAACATCCAACCACCTATAATAGTCAGTCATATCATTAATACCCCTATCCTCCTGCTCTACAGTCTGCACATAGAATTTTATTATATTATTCTTGAACGAAAAAAACCAAAGCAAAAGAAAAATAAGGTTATTTTTAATAGGAATAACTACAAACAAATACGAAATATAATTTGTTCAGCATTTGCCAAGTTTACTAATGTAGTTAGTGATATGTACCAAGTGACTCTTGCTCTAATCACACAAGCAAGTAAGTAGTAGTGATCCTGTAGTATACTTTCAAGAGAGACACTAAGGATAATAAAAGTTTTGCTGATATCACAGGATTTAAATGTAATAAAATATTCCCAAGTCCAACAGTTCAATAGAACGATCTAGTGCAACTTTTCTTATTGCACAGGTGCTTTATGAAATTATGCAGCTTATAGTGTGAAAAAATACGAGACCAGAACAGATATACATAATAAATAGACAGCAAAACATTGCACGTATATTATTCTCATTTAATGTCTGTGTGTACCTGTGGACATTATACAAAAGTAATTTTCAATTTGCAAAGCTCTTTAGTTGTACCGTGTGTCTTTCAAACACAAATGCTCATACCTTAATGATAAAAGTGCTGTGAGCTAACTAGTACTTTTATGTCGCTCTCTCTGTTTATTTGACGCGAGATAATAAAATTATATCTTAGACTTAGTCAAACCAAGTCTAGTTCAATTATTCAGTCCAAGTTAACAGAGATAAAATGTGCAGACAGGACAAGACACAGTGATAATTAAGTGACAGAAGACCAAAGTACGACAATCAGGCGACCTACTGCACATTCGAAGCTGATAATGAAAATAACTTGACTACTTGATACAAGTGCGACTACAAGGTGAGATTCTATCGACAAGATATTTTATTTTTATATATTTTAACACTTATCAGTCTTTATATAAAAGTGATGAGCCAAGAAAGACAAGATTTAAGTTCAACCCAAAGTGATAGGCTGTTTTATTAGCATTTAACAACGTCTCTACTTGTCTCAGTCAACATAAAATATAAATAAGAACGTGTTGATAGTTAATTGAAATGTATGTTTACTACTTGAGCATGTAAGTAAGCTAGAGCAATTCATATCTGACTTTATCCTATTAGCAATTACAATGACTACTGAGAATGAGTCAGTAGTCAGTAGACCAGGTAGACATTAAAAGGTGCCAACAGTTAATATAATACTCCTATTCTTTTAATCTTTAATTTATATAGCTATGGCTGTGATGTGACTGTAGTTTGTACTACTATACAAAAGGATTTCGAACAATCTGTCCAACAGTATTAAATTATAATGCGCAATAATAAAATTGGGACAATATGCAAAGCAGAATCATCAAAACTAAAAAAAAACTCATGAGACCATAGGCCTGCGAATATGGTAATGATCATGTTGCATTTATTTAAAATTCCTATTTTAGCTGTAAACTTAACGACAAATATTTTTACGGAAAGTGTTAAAAAAATATTTTCTCTCATTTTAATAGATATGTTTAGGTTATCTTCACCATTGCGGCAGAGCTGTGTGCTGAGTATTTGTCAAATGTCATTTTGGGAGGAAACAGACATTGTTCTTAGTTAAGAGTACAATTAAGTAGTGACATCATTTTAAATTAATTATGAGCATTGCAGACACTTCAGTGGATTGATGTTATTCTAATAAGATATTCTAGTCTTGTTGTGGTTATTAGGATGTAGGTGTATTATCTAAAAGGCATAAGCTACCTGCGTACTCAACTACTCAGCCATCTTCAATGTTAACTCTTAATAATAATGTAAGGATGCTTAGCACGTTTCTGTTTTCTATATCAGAATATTATACAGTAGGTACCTACTTACACAGTACAGATAAATATTTTAATATTCTAAGCTTGTGTGTAGTATGCATGAATAATGTACAATTGCAATTCATTGAAATAGAACAGAGTAACAAAGTAGTCTTGCTATCACAAAGTTGTATGTATCTATAGGGAAAGAAGAGTCCTCCTATATTCTCTTATCTTTATCACACTGTCATCATCTGAGTATCGTTAGGGAAGTCCTGTACACACTAAATACTAGCAGACTTTTAATATAATGCATGACAATGCCAATGAGCAAAAGTTGACTTAAGTAAAAGCGACGTTACTTGTCACTTGTCTTTGCATTTGACTACTCTGTCTTCTCGTGTTTACTCTTCCATTTAGCACATGAGTTGCTAATCCACATCTACCTACAACCTACAGCAACCTACAATTTACCTTTGTTTAATGTAGGATACGTTGTATTTGCAAATTAATCCTGTGGTGTTTAGTGTAGTATCTTTTTACACTCACATCTTTTGTGTATAATAAAACTTCTCATCTCTAAAAACGCATTGTTCGCAAGAATTAAAAGAAAAAGTCAATTTTCGCTCTTACTTTACAGGTATGTAAATATTTTAGAATTCAAATGTAATTTCTATACACAGAAGAGCTATAAGAATTATTGAGTTATGCAAGTTCAGTGTAAATACACACATTCTATTTTATATTGTTGATAATATGTAATTATTATGCATTACTAGGCTAGCTACATATGTTTTACGGTTACAGTCTGCAATTATTTACTAAAGTCTCCCTCCTCCCAGTGAATTAATTATTATGGTGTATTGTTGTTTTACTTGTGTCGTAATCCAAAAGACACTTAATACTAGGTGTGAGCTGTAATTTCTATTTTTACTGGACTGTGAATCAGAATTCACGTTAGGAAACATGAAACCAACTACTACATATGCAACTAATAGAAAATTAATATTGTTTTCTTGCTCAACCAGAATTGGGTGTATACAACAGAGGATTCTAGATAATATTTATAGTTAAAAGCAATGTGTAATAGCATGAGTGTGTGTGTTGTATGTAGACAGAGGAAGCATTAGGATATTCTAACGTTTTATGCGTGTAGATTATGTTGTAGCAATTTGATGCATTGTTTCCATTTTGTGTGTAGAGAGGAAAGGAAAGCGAATCTCCAATTTCTCATGCTTTTCGATCACAACATTTTTTCCATATTTGTACGTGAATACTTTTGTTTCAATTTCAACAGTTTGCTTCGGGCCTTTCAATAACACTCGATCCTCATTATTATGTAGCGCATGGGAATTTCAACAATAATGTTAGCTTTGACAAGTCATTCCATTCCGCTGTAATGCTCAATGAGCTTACATACATAAATTGTTAACTACAGACGATATAAACATTTAAACACTATGTACAGTAATGATCTTTTAACTTATTCGTAATACCAATGTCTCATTTTTCCGCATTACTTCACACAATATCTCATTGAAGTAATTGTTTAGCCATGAGAATTACAAGAATTGCTAATTTAAATATGTATCCGTACCGAACGATTATTAATCTACAAATCTTTATTGTTAGCTGCTGTAAAATAAATTATGCATGCTCTAATTTAATAGTCAAAATATAATTTATTAGATTCCCTCACTTCTTTTATTCTTTTTTGTTCTTAAATTGTGACTAGAAAATGGAAAATGTCATGCAAAAAATGTAGACTTTTTTTAAGGAGTTATTAGGATTTTGAACGTAAAAGGATAGATAAATTCGCAGAGTGGATTTATAGGAAAAAGGAATGTTTCGTCCCGTATAGATTTACAAATAAAGGAGAAGTATGCTTTTAAATCATAACTAACAACCTACTTGTGTACATACATGGACATAGAGATGTACATTTGCATTAAACTGGGTAACGGTCTTACTTTTGTAGTGTAACTGAAGCCATTAGATGAAAATTGATATAAGTACAACGTAAAAATGTTTAATACTGTCTAGGTACTTAGGAATAATATTTACGCCTATGCTTAACTATTGTCGTAATAAACAAGAGAAACGATTAGTAATTCTCATGCTCATGCCTCTATGATTTGACATGTGTGTGAATGAATGGATTGAATTATATGGCACAGAATAGAAGAATATTATTATGGGCGTTTACTTGCATTCATTAGGCACTTATCTTGCTCTTACTTACGCTCACTCACCTACCACTACTCAGTCTGACAACAATCAAAAGGGACAAATCTGTAGTTAAAATATTTTAGGTATTGTTATTAAGCAGTCATTTGAATAAAAGTCATCTCTCTCTTTAGACAAGTCAAGTTAGAGCAGCATTGTTGCATTCTCAGTCAATGAAGAAGAATTCAAACCGCATCATACGAAAAAGTAAGTCAAATAATATTAAAACCAAACTCTACTAATATGCTGTCTGTATAAACAAATATTGTATTCATTTAGACTCGGATTGAGATTGTGACACTAATAATAATAATATGTTTGAGCTATTATTGGCTCTGCGTAAAGGAAGTGCATGTAAAGTTAATCGTTAGAAAGTTAAAATTTAATCTGGGATTTTGTAGGTGACTCGCAGGATAATATTATAAACAAGTCACAAAGCGAAGCAGAAAGTATGAGCAAGCTTTAAATTTAAATCTCATCTAATTGTAAGTAACCTGAACTGAGACACAAATAATAATTCAATCGAACATATAAAGCAGAATATGAAAGTAATATCCGTTTAGTAGCATGTAGTATCTTAAATATTGGAAAACAAAAGGAACCAGAAGCATTGTCATGTCTAAAGTCGAAAAGTATAAAGCTTAGGATTAGCACAGTCGAATAATAAATAATAATTCACAGGAAATTCTTATACACACATGAAATGTAAACCTCAGTGTGTAAACAAATCCAATTAATCTACCTATACTTGCATGTAATAGTAATAAATAAGTAGATATAGGAAAACGTTTACATACATAAATCTTTTCTTTTTATATTGCTATATAGTAGCAATGATATTATATTGGCCTAATATAATGAATAATGAATGATTTCTCCAGTTTGCCTTGTTATAAGAGAGATTTACGTAGAATCATTACTATATAGGCTACTTTAGCTAAGTACAAATAGTTATATACAATTTTGCATTTAACTTTGCTACGAGATTTTTTTTCTTTCTTTCGTGTGCATATTAGAAATCTGTATGGATTGCTACAATTTGGCTTCTTAGCTCACTAACTTCAGTTTAGGTTAGTTGACTTGACTTGGTTATCATTATCATTTACGTTATCACGACAGTTTGCACGTACACGAATTTATTCGCCAACACGTAAACATTACAAAGTCTATGAATTGAAAATTGAACAGAGCAGAACAGTCTCACACATAAAGCAAGTCAGACAGAAGACAGTAGTGTGCTCTACAGAATCTATTCCTCTATATTATCATAGCAAAGAGATCATAATATAGAAACTATACATATATAAATACATAGCAGAATAATCCATGAAGCTTAATCTAGGGAAACGAAAGAATAGTGCGATAGAGTACAGCAGATCGCTAAATAAGTCGCTATTAAATCGTTTGAGGTTGCAAAGTCAGAAAAGTCAAATCAGTTGCCGTTTGGCTCTTCTGTTGTATAGAGAGCTGTTGTACGCTATTAATTGTTAACGTCCATAAGACTCACCTGCTGACTTAAAAGATTTTTGACTAGTAAATAATAGAGTGCACAGTCAATTAAGTGCATTAGAATTAAAGTATAGGGTTAAGGATTAGTGTTACTAGCTTTCGATTCGTTCACGTTCTTGCTATCTTTTCGCTAAAGTGAGTTAAATAGTTTACTTTTCCGTTTTGTCTTAAGTAAAATCCTATTATTACTCACTTAAGAGCATATAGAGAATTATCAAGGAAGGAGTATTATAATCTTAAAGATGCATCTGTTACAGGTAGGATATTATATGTATTCTTCCTAGTATCTCTATCTTGTTGTATCCGCACCTAAGATAAATTTATCTTACGGTTCTTTTCCTTGTGCTAACTTAGTACAGTTTGTTTCTTCTTGTTCTCTGCGTATATTTATTATGATAGTTGATAGTAGGAGAGGATATCATAATTTTTAGGACTCAATGTATAACTACAGAGAGAAGAGTATGTAATGAGTAAAGTAAAGAAAGAAGCTGTAATATCCTAGTTATACACTAAAAATGCATTATTATCTGTTTTAGTAGAGATAGGAGCTTTAGCATGATGGTGCTCAACCAAGTCTAACCTTATGGGCAAGCACCATCATACTTTTTACTCACTCTCAAATCAAATCAACATCCCATCCAAAGAAGAGACAAGAAAACACCTGAGAGAGTGAAGTGAAGAGGACGAGACGAGGATTCTTGCTTGGCAACTCTACTAACTCTAATTGAACGCCAAAAGAAGAGAAGACACACAACGTGGAGTCCATATCTCAACAAACTCACTGGCTACCGTTTATTTCCTCTGAATCATAATATTTCTCTTCAGTTACTTACTTCTCGTGAACTTCAGCTTTGGCTAACTTTAAATTGAATCCTTCTGAAAATCACCGTCTTCTTATCACTAACTTATTATTCTACACTTCTTCCGCTTTGATTTTCTGTCAGTTCTACTACAATTCAAATCTGAGTTAAGATTTGTTTTTTTTTGTTCTCCCGATTTTCTCGCTCTTACAGATACTCTGTGTATTTTATTCTGTGAATTGATTTGGGTTTAGTAGACCAAACGAAAAGACAAGAATTATTAAGCACATAGCATCTACGTGTTTCATTGTTAATTTACCATTTACTTGGATTTTGGTCTTTGTGTGAAGAACTTGAAGATATTTCTCCTTCTGTCTGTGCAAGACACTTACATCTTCACAACATTCACATTTTCTTTCATTGAGCAATCAGTAATGACTTTTTTTCAAGACTACTCCACAGTGCGAATTGTAAAACGAAAACTGTATTTCTTTACTGGTGCGAAAATTCATTGTTGACTTGATGTGAAAGAGAGAGGAGATCGAAAAAAAAACAATTGATTGCTTTACATTGTATTGCTTTAATAGTCAATACAGATATTGAAGTAAGAAAACCACAGAGGAGAAAAGAAAAAAAATGTCCCTTGTTGTGCTCAGGAGTTGGGCTGATTGTCCACCGAAGGTTCGTGCGATTGCACCACCGGACGACGATCGTGCGGTTTATGTTCCTGACCTTAATGGACGATTCCTGACGGAGGAAATCGTTCTCGAAGTGGAAAATGGTGGAAAACACACAAGTGAGAATGATTTTCATCGAAGGCAAAATTGTGGAATTCCAATTAGCAATGGATCCATCAGTGATAGTGAGAGTAAAAACAAAGACACGGCGGATTCCCAACAAACCGTTGTTCTAAGACGTGATGCAAAAACCAAGAATAATGCTCGAGCCATCAAATCCTTGTCGCTTTTTAATCCTTCCCGCAGAAGTTTTCATGTTCCTGATAATCTGGTCATTCGTCCTCCATCTGTCTCCAGCCCTAGTCCAGGTAAAACTGCTCATGAAAATTTTATACAGTAACTCAATTTTATTACTACATAATGCGCCAATTTTGAATTTACATGAGAAAATATTATTGGTTTTCTAATCTAATAATTCAAGCTGATTGCATTCATTTCTTACACCACTAATAACCTTCTTGCGAAAATTAGGCTACTTGATTAATGATCAAATGAAATGATCGAATTTCTAAATATTAGATTTCTCTATAAGAAAATGTTTGAACTAATTGTCTGTCCATTTGTTTTGTTTTGCCTTTGTTCTCTGTGATGGCGATTTCGCATCGTAGTAGTAGTGGCAATATTTTTTTGGCCTAAATTACAAATGAGCTTGTGGCAGTAGTTGTTCTAGGCTTTTCACAAAGTGGTATGTATGGTTAGGATCTTAAGGACAGATAGTACAGAAGACAACATAATACAATACATACACCACACAGCGGTAGTGCAATTGTAGCAGCTGCAACCTGTGGTCGGTAGCTTTTGTCCATTGTCGGCAATTTCTTATCAGATTTTGTCGTAGAGATGGTTTCGTTCATTTTCTTTTGGTTACGACAAGTCGCCCTCCCCTCCTATACAGTCAGTCAACGTAACAAAAATTGAAAATGCAATAGGAGGAACATTAGAACAAGATCAAATCTTAAGGAGACAATAATATTCAATATAGATTGGCAAGATAGAAATTCAACAGATACAATGCTCAATTCAAAGTGTATAGGTATTTGCAATCTGTCTTTACTTATTGTACAGTAGCTGAGAGATGTGAATCATGTTGAAGTAATCTTTTGCATGTTTTCATTTTATGTGGTGACCAACCAGCAATTTTTCTACAACTTGTGAGATTAACATGTAGCAAAAAAACCGAGGAGAACAATAATGCTAATATCAATATAAACCTTCGTTAGTGTACATTACATGATGTTAAATTATAACATCTAGTTTTCTATATTATGCAGTTATGCAGCAGATATCCTATACTTTCTGCTACATTTGCTTTGACAGCTAAATAAGTGTTAGGCTACTTACTGTTAGTTAGGCGAGGTGCGGTGATATATTTTATTGTGCTATTGTGTTGCGTTCCTGTGTCCTTATTGTTGTGGCGTGCTATTAGACGATTCATTCTCAAATTTTCTACATACACACATTACAGATGCATACATGTAGTAATGATATGCTCTTGGCTCTTACATTTAGGGCTATGCAATGACTTACACAGATAAAAGGCAACACACGACGAAAAAGTACCATAAGAACCTAGCTAGACAGACAGATGTGATGTTTTGCCTGTCAAATGCATTCTACAAATGAAAAGCAACTAATGTACTTAAATGCACATGCATGCGATGCGAGAAATGAAGAAAGACATAAAAGTAAACATATGAAAAAACACTGCTAATGTGCTACAGCTGACACACATAGTACAGACTTGCAAATTACGAATGAAAAATAAGTGTAACATTTGTTTTTACTGTTGAAATACGAAATTCCGCACTTAATTGTGTTAAATTGATAGAAAATCGAAAAGTTACGCATTGTGGAAGGATTTAAACATAGGAAGCTATAAGTAATTCCCAGTCCCGATCAATAACCACAATTTAATTACGCAGTAGAAATTATTATTACAATTTTCTTGAAATCCAAAACAAGATCTGTGAAAATCTATAACCTGTTGTTAAAGAAAAAATATTTAAAATTAGTTTTAACTGCAATGGCACATTAATCATGAAAAATAAAAGAAATTAATTTGCAGAGAAGATGAGACTGGAGTTTCATTTTCGCTTTGTTTGTGCTCCTCTATGTAGAAGAATGCGTTTTTATTTCGTGTAGGAGTGGATTGGTATCTGTTGACCATTAAAAGAGTTTTATCGTCTACATGTGCATAAACAAAAAGGCAGGTAATTTCATAGTACATTAAAATTCGTCTTTTGACATGACTTCAGTAGACGTTGTGGGCTTTTAAGGGAAGGCGAGCCTACCCCGTTGCCATAATTGTAAGTTAATGTTTAATGGTCGAAGACCAGTAGGTTTATTTGAAATTCATTCATTTCTTGTGCATTCCATTTGAAGGTTAATAGTCTGCTACGCTATAAAGATTAAATTAGGCATGCAGAATTTGGCACAAAATCTGGACACGTCAAATCGTTGAGAGAAGAAGATGAGACTGAAAAGAGTTCTATAGAGTAGTACATCAGACAGAGAGCTAATCAAAAGATTCATTCAATTTGATCGCCGTAACAGTAAAACTGTAAACGTCAAATTATTAAGTTATGAAAGAGAAGGAAGATATACCTACACAAGATAATTTGCTTTTACTCCCTTATCGTCTAAATTGAATTTGGCAGCGTAATAATCTGAATTAAACTAAATGAGATTAAAAAAACATGTGTAAAAGTAGAAATTAATTCGATTTCTAAATAGTTACTCTACTCTTAGGCTTCTTTAAGGAATTTTGCAATTAACTTTTTTGCTAATTAGTCAAGTACTAAGTTTAATATCTTATTTAATGCATACCGGTGTTAGAAATCATGTAAAACCATAGTTTAGATACAGAGAACATTTATTGTACAGAATGCCTTACATAATTTTTTTTAGCAAAGTATTGGAGCACAGTTTCTTGTACAGAAATAAGTTACTGTATCGCATAGCAAAGATAATCAAGGGATTATAATGCGATATGTACGCATAAGAAATATGCATTTATTTTGCAAAGCTTTTCCGGAATTCTTATGCACCTACTGCAAATATTAATGCTATGTATGTATGTTTTGCAGAGAATGACGGAGGATCTTCAATTGAGTATACACCGCCAGCTTCCCCGGTCAATGGCAGATATCGAAATCTGGGGCCGGAATTGGCAGCTACGATTCCAAAGCGGACGATCAAGTCCAGTTGGATTGCTGGCATTAAATCGAGGTAAAAAATACGTAAAATTGAACGCAACAGTAACCTACACTCATGATTCATTCTTCAACTCAAAGCTTTGTTTAACACAAATAATATTTCTGCAATGCTCCGCTTGTTATCTTACCATTTACTTACTTTGCCTACCTGTTTGGCTCTTTCAAGCCTTTATTGCTCAAATACGGATATTTATTTACTTTGTTTACATTCTATAGCCATTGATTTCCTTTGAAAAGCTTTTCGCTGTATTGTTTACTTGTGTATTGTCACTTGTAAAGTAATATTCAATTCTGAAAACAATCTCATACACATTTCGCGCAATTGTAGACTTCAATGGATCATATCATATCTGTACGTATATTAAGTATATAGTATTATCCCTAACACTACAAACTACAAACATAACCTCATAAATGGTTCTTTTCCTGTGTTTGTGTATCTAAAAGCGATGTCATTACTTGTTAAATCTATTTATACAGTTACCTATATTTGTGTAAAGACATTTTCCTAGTTATTACAAGTTTACAAGTGACTAGTGACATAATAATTCCTGTTGTGTTTTGTCTCACTGTAAAACGAATCTTCCTACTCGCCGAGATTTATAGTCATACGCACTTTGAACATGTATGTACTACCTAATAATTTCATAGAAATGGAAATAATATTTTGCTGGAATAATTATTGAACCGGCTTTCTATGGTTTTAAAAACAATACAATAGAACAACGAAAACAAGGAATAATGTTTTCCTTCCATAATATTGTTTTCAATAAATGTAGGTGTTATATTTGTTAGTAGTAAATAATGGCATTCTATTTGTAACACGGCTGGTTTGGGATATGTTCACATTACAGTACACACCACCATACAAATAGTGCAAAGTGCGGTTAGATGATTATTTATGGTGGTTGCTCTTCACAGTAAATATATGATACGCACTGGCTGCTATTAATATTTTAGCGCTCTTGCATATCTACATTAGTGAGATCATGTATGCATTACATTTCTAATAAGTATCTAGTATTAAGTGCCTACTTGCAGTTTAGCTATTGTCTGCTGATAATTTTTAATCTCTACTTTTGAGTTAAGAAAACCGGTGAGAATGAAAATACATGGACTTTCATGTATTTGATCTATTAGTAGATTAGAATCTTATAAAAATATAGTTTTATTGTTGAAAAATAGCTTAAAGCTAAAAGTTACATATCAGTTATTACATTTCCCCTGGCTAGAGATGCAGAGAGAATAACCCAGTCCCAAAATACTAGTATCTGCAAAATTCATGGTAGGAAATAGCCATTCTGTAAATACATATTAGTATATTATTATGTGTATTACTAGGTAAAAAGAAGATTCCTATATAGATACTGTAGGCGTTATTAAGAATTTATTTGAGTCGTCTAGTCCGTTATAGTATTTATTTACTGGTCTGTTGTGAGTAACACTTATGATTTATATGCAAGAAAATGAAATGCCTATGAACAATTGATATTTTAGCTGTTATATAGAAAACAATAGAGTTGGCATATCTATAGAAAATAGAAAGAAAATAGTAGATCTAATGTGACAAGAGAGACAAGCCCAACCAAAAATGTCATCAGACCAACTACAAATAAAGTTACATACCATCAAGCAAACAATACATAAGATACAAACAAGGAAAGTTTCTTTCTCTTCATGATTTCAAACAATGAACAGCATTTCTTGCAATTTCTTTTGGTTTTCATATGGTGGCGTGGATTGTTAACTTGGAATGTGTAATTGACAATTTAGGTCTTCATAAGATCTTACATTGCACAGATGTAAGTAGTTTCTTTTCTGGTGGATATTAGAGTACACAGGTAGAGTACATTATATTATAGATTGGCGAAGTACTAACTATTTTTGTGCATACTTATTTACATAAAAGTATGTACATTACATGATTTGGTACATGTTAGCTTGATCGAATAATTCGAATATTATTATTATGGAGTGTTTTTTACTTTCTTTATGCAAAAGTTTAGAAATTTTTACGCATTCATATGTTTATGTTAATGTATATATCAAGGGTAACTAACCTTCCTCCTTATTGACACATTTCTAGTTTTGCGTTAAGAACTTAGACAATTCCTTCAATAGACTCTCTCTCTGCAAATAATCTTCTTGGTCATAATTCTCAAGGCACTCCTCTTCATTAACTCAATTCTAAATAAACCTATAGTGTTATTATTTGTATACCAAATAGAAATGACTCTTGATTAGTATGATTAGTAATGTACAGAAGATGTACAGAAGATTAGTAATCTGTAAATGTATTAACATGTGAAAAAGTATCTCGCAATGTCTCAATACTAAAGTACAAATTTAATTCTTCTGTTAAATTCATCAAAAGATTATTTTGTTATGTACCCTAAGTAAGAGTTCTAAGTAAGAGCAGAGCTATTAGCTAGTATTTAGGAATACATCTTTAGTAAATAATGATCCTGCACCACCATTTTTTGTAAATCTAATCTAAGCCCACCATAAATCTTGTAATTGTCTCAATAAAAGTGGTAATAGTGTATGTCCCACTCTTAATAGACACTTTTGAGGATGACATACTTAAATAATCCAATTTTCATTAACAGTACGTCCAATATCTTTGGATGTTCATATTGTTCATTCAGTACTTACATAGTACAAAGTTAATGTACAAGATGCAATTGGAATTAGAACTCGCTGCCAATATATATAGCAAAAGGATACCAAAAATATTAGAACCAATGACATAATCGTTATCCACCTCAAAGTATTTACCACATAGGTATCTGGTGTACGTATAATATCACCTGAATTCTACACTTCCATTCACCACCACAAGCAACCTAAAACCATTAATGGTATTTACATCAGGGGATTGTTGTGAATTGGGAATGATTGATGGGTTCGAGTAATAGTTTGTCTTACCACAAGAAGTACACTCGCAAACGTAAAAATAAAGATCTCCATTCACATTTAGATTATAGATATTTGTTGTTTCCATTTTTTTTTGATTATAGGGTATGATTCTTGTGGTACCCAAGAATTTGTCTGAGTGCATTCACCCACCGATGGCATATATTATTCACAAAATGCGTTACAACTTATAACATAGATCGTTTGATACCAATAATATGAAAGCATTTATTAGTACATTAACAAGTCATACACGTACTACAGTACTACGTTATATAGAAGTGGAATATATTTAATTATAATTACACCTTTTAAACATTGACATGATTTAACTGTCATAATGACAACTTAAGAATACAATCAGCGAGGCTGCTAGGTATGCGATATTATTGAATGTGATACGTGCCACAATAAAACAAAAAGATTGTTTTTGACCACACTATATATTTGCTTAAGATATTTGGAATTCCGCAAATGGCTGAACCAGTTATCTGTAATGAAATGTAAAATCATTATTAATTTCTTTTATTAATCAACATGCATGATGCAAAGATCTGACATTGAAAACAGGCGCATCATATTATTATTTTTCGGGAATTAACAATAAGCAATATACAATAGTAATGAGTGGATTGAATGAACCTAAATGACACAACGATACGGACGTTATTTATTAAACCAATATGAAAGCAGTTCAAGGTATTACTGTCGATCACATTGTGTCTTGTGTCCCCTAACCATAATATTTCACGATGATGAAGTAAGAATTATCTGTTTATCTCTACCATTTCATTTTTCGTAGAATAGGCCCATCAAAAAAGTTTGCGGCCTGGCTGGAAGCCTTAGCTGGTAACGCTTAGAACAAAGACCTATTGAAAGGTAGGACTATAAGGGCTAACTCATTGCAAAAGTATCCACAATGAAGGTTCGAGTATGAATGAGTAGGTATATTCTAATTGAGACAAGTGGAAGTGGACATTAAAGTGCTTGTTCTTCTACACTACAATTAATCTGCGTGCTTATGCTGCAGTTTTCTAATGAATCACGAACAGTAAATAGTGGCTGAATAATGTTAATAAACTTTGACTGAGTAAACAAAGTAAAAATACGTAGTAATCACCCTGTTAAGAAAACATGTATGTATTACGCAAAGGATAAGTATTTTTGAGTGTGGAATAAGTACAATAGGATACATCGTGGCTTAAAAGTAGCGTATCAAATCGTTCGTAAAACGAAATGCAAAATAAGGCAAAGCTCCTGATTTAAATCCAAAAGTTAGGTATAACAGGAGTAAGAGTATTAGTTTCACTAAAAATAGAGAAGCACAGTTATCCTGATGTAAGGTAAAGTAATGAATAATACATAAGAGGGAAGAATCGTATCTGACTTCCTAATCAAAGCCTGCTATTGTAAAATGTAATGCATCAATTTAAATAAAGAGTTGAGGAATGGATTCAGTCATGCAGTTGGATAGGGACATGTTATGTATTACTTGTTGCAGTTGTACATACTACAGGAAATGGACATAAAAAAGTAAAGCCGCATGATATTATGGGTAGTGGTGTTGTAAAGGGTAGAAGAGTGTACAGGTGTATTTGAAGTTATAAATGCACTCGTAGATTTGTAAGTGAAGAAGCAGAGTAAAGCAACAGGTTGCTTCAGAGTTAGTTAGGGAGGAATGAAGGCATAGCATGGAGAATGGTAGCTGGCCAGGCAGGAGATGAGACGTTGTTATTATTATTTTGTTTTATTTTCTACACTCTGTGCGTATATTCAGTCAGTATAAAGCATAACGTAATAAAACATAACATCTAAACTAGTAACTCAACATAACAGTCACCACTCACCAACCACACCATGCCATGATGTATCAGAATAAAAGTTATAATATGATTTTAATAGGAAATGTCCGTAGAAGAGTTGCCTACTGTGTGTGGCTAAAGTTCTTCTACTAAAGCTGTCTACCTCTTTAAAAGAGAGCCTAGACACAAAGTCTAACTAAAAAGTCTGTTTCTGTGTTTGTTAAGTTCAACTTGAGCTTCACGGTGAATTGTAAACTGTTCTATATATTCTCTCTCTCTCTCTCTTTTGGTTTTGTCAGAGTGTAGTAGTATGCAATATGATGCATGTGTATCTTGGCTATCTTTCTTCTTTCTTGCCAGCAGATCTCTGCTGTAATAATATTATTATGTGTGTTGTGTATCTAATGTGAGTCTTTTCATCTGTTACTTCGTAGGAGGAACACAAGCACGAGTACCACCCATCCGCATCACCGTCTTAACAGTAGCACCCTTAAATCCTACAGTTCAAGTCCAAGTCTAGCCATAAACACGCCGTCCACTCCACCAGGTGCTGTCGATGAAGAAGAATCTGGTGATTATTTTAGTTACGAACCAGAGGATACAATTTTCAGAAGACTCTACGGAAATAATTCGAAACGATCAACTTCCGGTTCCTATCGCCCAGAAGAAGACAGTCAGTCTGATCGAAGTCGCAGCAGTTTAAGTCTCCCGTATTCACATTCACCCTCACCACCTTTGAGTTTGCCATTAAACACTAATTGTAACACTAATAGTAACAATACGAGTAAAACAGCCAGTAGCACAAATAGTCTACGACAACAAATTGTGTCACACAGTTCAAAACCCAACGGTCTTGTCAATTATAATTCAAACTACAATAGTGAGGAAGAAGTTTTTGAAAGAGGGTGTGGCCTCAGTTCTTACGGAAGTTTACTCAGCAATAATTCGGATGTTGTCCTCGTTGAAGTCATTCGGAAAAAGAATCAGGAAGATCCAGAGAAAAGTGACGACAGTGGGTGTAATAGTAGCGAGAGCAGCCGCCTGAAAACTAAAGGAAATATTGCAGACAGAGTCAAAAGATTCAGTATTGGTGCTGAAACTGACGAGAACCTACCCTCTAAGTTTGCCGGTGTAAAAGTTGAAGGCAGTCCTGGAAAAGTTGCTAGATTGAAGGAAAGCCTGAAAAGATTCGGTAGATTTGGAAGGAACCAATCTGAGAAAATCATACGGAATCCTCAAAAGGAATTTGAAGCGGAAATTGCAAAGTGCGTAAACAAAGAGAAAACTGAAAAGTGTGACAGCGCGGACAATTCAAACGGAAACACTGAAAAACGTCAGGCGCCTCCACAGGAAAAGCAGTTGGTGACCATTTCTACTAGTAAAGTAAACACGGAAAAACCAAGAAAGATCAGTGAACCTGACGAAAAGAGAAATTTTTTGAAAAGTTTAGAAAACCTTAATAGTCAACCAAGAAAATTCGTCGTAACTAAAATTGAAAGTTCAGTATTGGGAGCAGATGAGCCCGAAACTCGAATTGAAAATCATTCACATCAGGATTCACAAGTGCTACAAGTAGAAAATACAATTGTAGAAGCTAAATCACCATTGAACCCATCAGTCACGGAAGATTCTCTTCGGCCAAATCAAGCTGGTCAATCAGGTGAATCAGAGCAAGAGGCACAACAAGTTCAAACTGAAACGAAGGCTACAAAACAGCAAGAGCAAAAGGAGTCAGCCAATATTGACACAGAAATCAACAGTAGAAAACCAAAAATTAAAATTAATATAGAACAAGTTCCTAATGACGGCAATAATGTCGTCAATCACCACCACCATCACCCTGAAGATGAAGATGATTCCTCGTCTATCATTTGTCAAGACCGTTCCATGTCTTTGCAATCGCATTCCATGCCGACAATTGACATAAACTTGGCGACACAAATCAATGATGGTGACAAAGAAATTGAGTCGTCAACTCCAAATGTGAAGTCATTAGCCATTGACGTTCCTGACAGTGCAAATAAGGAGAGTAGTCTCATTCACTACCAACAAGACAGAGATCACGAAAACTTCGTGCCTGTTAAAGTTATGCATCGAATGGTGAATGGACAAATGCCTTATGGCAAGAGTAAGAATGAGAGTAATAATAATAACATGAACAATGGCACCACCACCACTACTAATCCCAATTCCGTCGATTCTGATTCCCACGAAGTTTATGGAGATGTCAATGTGAATGGGAACTCTACTTATGCTTTTTCATCCTCTTCATGTTCTTCTTCCATCGGCGATGACAGCCCAAGTCATTACAATCATAATACCAACAGCAGCACTACCAAGCGTGCAATGGCAACGAAAATTATCAACGACAGAAATGAATGCAATGGTATGTAAAAAATTCTGAATTATTTGCATATTTTTATTACTGCTATTCAAGACGCATTTAATATTCATATTATAGTTACTGTTACCGATTTACAGGTGTATGCATACTGAATATTTTTTTAGATGTTTCTGAATGTAAAAATGTAAAAGTAGGTAGAATATGAATGTTCAATTTTGTTGGTTGACGTCTACTACGGCTTGGGGATAAAATTGGATGTTTCTATTCTTTGTCTTGTTTTATTGTTGGACGAACTTGCTATGGTTGGCTGGTCACCCTACTGTTTCACTTCTTTCTGTAGTAGAGTATTACATATCTTGTGGCCAGACTGTTGAAAAACTCCTGCTGCAATGATGATGCTACTCGCTTTGCGTTTTTTTGTCATGTAGATGTAAGTTGTAATTGTACTGTGCTTAAAATTAAGCAGCATAATGTCCATCGAGAATATTCTCGCTACATGATGTAGAAAAGTATCTTCTTTAGCCGGACATAGCTTGGACTTATGGTGTCCACTATAATAATATTTGTAATCTGATTCTGCTGTGGAATTGCGCATTGGATTGTATACAATCCAAGACGCTGTTGTTGGCTCTTCTTCATATGTATATAGTTTTCTTGATGAAAATTTAATATGCTACAGATTACAATGATATGAAATGAAGAAATGTTATATGCTGAAGTACTTGGTGCAGCCATCAACATTATAGTGTCAAGTTTTAATCTCTTGTATTCATTACACTTAGGGCCCTAAAAACTAGTAGAGATTTAATTTTTAATGGATGTTAAAAGGTTTCACTTCAAATATCACCGGATGTTGAAAACTACTTTTGTATGTAATGTAGTCGATGTATGGATCACGATGCTCGTTACGTAAATGGTGCCAAGTGATGAAAGAACCCTACTTGTATGTATATCTAAGTGGATGCCTGAACATAAATGCATTAAACTCACTCAGTGTACGTGTTTTAAAAAATAACTTTTACATATGCACTGAAATGAGCTCTCTGAGTTCTGCATCTCCACCCTGTTCACATACAACAGGTAACATGACAGGAAGCTTGCTGTCGGCAAGTCACACTTACCTATCTGGTGCTTATTATTAGTCATTTTCACTTACTGTAATTTCCTTTCTTTTATTATTACCAGTTAGATTGGATATTGACTAGGTGCATGGTTAGGGTAGGTAAGTAAATAAGTATATGAGAATCTTTTATTAAATGAAAAAGCAGTTTGATTAATGCATTTCAAAACTTATGCATTAATTGCATTAAATTGTGACGGATTGTAGGAAGCTAAATATATAAAAATATAAAGGAGGTAATAAAATGCTATTTCTTATTTTCTGGCATGTCTGTGGCAATGAGCATCTAATTATATTATAAAACTTTTACTTGCTGAGATGCTCAGATTTAGTATTTTTATTTAGCTGTGGGTATTTAATATTCGTGATTCGTGAGCACTACTATACTTATAAGTGTATTTATAAGAGTCAAGCAGTGGAGCAGTAGTATTAGCAAAACTCACCAAAAAGAATACTCTTTTTTGATACAACTATTTGTGTTTGTAATTAAATTATTGCACTTCGTTGCCAATTATACGGACATAAAGGTTTCCGAGTTTCTGTCCCTGTTTTCGTAAATGCAGATTTCACTTTCTAAAATTTGTGTTAGTTATGGACGTTATGGTACCACTACGTTTGTTGAAGAGAGGATCAACACACGGTTATTTAATCTGCATAAAGATTATGAATTTTTTGATTATTCTTAGGTTATTAAGACGAATTATACATCAAACTCATACTAGGTACTATAAATGACATGATACCGTGATTCATTAGCATTTCAATTGGAGACGTGTAAAATACATACTTACATATATGCAAATCATTAACACTTGCATTATTTTAAATTTTTAGGAAGCATAAACAGAACCATACTGCTAAGCACTGGCTATAGTGAGAAAGCTGGTTAGGAATTAGGATGAAAGCGAAAAAATGAAAAATTGCAGAAAGTTACCAAGATATTAATGAGTTCTTCATATCCTGTCTTCAATCTAGGGTTCTTTCAATGGATCTCAATATGAATGATGATAATTTATAGTCCCTGGCTTCCAGTATATAAGTATGGTTCCCTGTTAAGAAGGTTTTCGAATTTAGGTTTTAGCCTGTATGTGAATTTAGTGAATTGCAAGGTGTGCATCACCAATTTACAAAATCTCATATTTAGCAGACAGTATGACAAATAAGATCATGGACATGGAATGGAAGTATGCATGGAAGTAATGAAACCAAATAACAAAAGCGATATCAGGATATCTAAAAAACGTAAAAAATATTTTCGAAAAATAGAATTCCACTATATTTAGTCTTCGTAATGGTAACTATCTGCTAGTTTATAATCTTTACTATTATAATGGGATTATGTGTAATGTCCGTTAGTGTTGAAGGAGGGGTCAATTTTACGAGAGAGAAAAAAATAGTTATTGCTTAATTATGGCTGAGAAGTTGACACTTTCAGATGTATAAACTTTATTATTTAACTTTTTTCGGAAACTACTTACGAATTGACTTTTGCATTGCTGTAAGGTGATTGAATCATTTTTGGCAAACATGGTGAGGGACAGATGTAAAAAGATAATATAGCTACCTATATCAATATTTAATGATCCAAGCGCATCATATTCGTTTAACGGTTCAAAAGCACCTGACTCTGTGTGTGTGGCCTGTAACCCGTAGTAGGCATCTACGGTATTTTATACATGGTTCATAAACCTTAAACATAAGCAGTTCTGTTCATATATGGGATAAGTAGCTCAGTGGTAAAATTTTAGTCGTTTGATTGCCTTGATGTGTCCAATAACTTCTGAAAAATTAGCGTACCTATACAAACTCGTGTATCTATCCAGAAATGTTTTTAAAATCAGTGAAAACATCATAAAATAAAACTTATATGCTTTTCGTATGGACGAGCATTTTCTTGGCATGTATTTACAATTTACACAAAAGGGAAATTAGGCTTTGTTGGTTTAATTTATCTGAGCCATTAAGTTAAGCCAAGTTAGCGCAAAGTATTAACCTTAATTTTCTATTGGAATTAAGTATAGGTAAATTACTTACAATCTGTGAAATACTTGGTGTTTCTCTTTCTACTAAATCATTGTCGTATTCTTTGGGATGAACGTATAACGTATTCTAGAGACATAGTTTGATGGAACGATAATACATGACTGACAATAAATGGTTACATGCCGAAGTACAATATGTACATGCATGTGCTAATTTTTTATATAGTCATTGAGAAAATGAGTAATTTTATATGTTTGATGGTGACAGCCGGATAAATTACTTTTCTTATTATATTAGGAGCCGTTTCTGTTCAAGTTCCTGTCCAAGCCGTTAATCGTCATGTTATGGGCTATGGTTTGAATATTGTGGATGCGACAAACAATGCCATTGCTACTCGAAGTGTTTCTACTACGCCTCCTTCAGAATCCGCCATAGAACCAGATTGGCAAGTTCTCATCACTCGTTAATTATGTTTTATTTTTATGCATATGATACCTAATTAAGATTTTGATTCATTAATAACATTTGTTCTTGATTGTCAAGTAGTAGTTTCCATTTATGACATTACTAGAATTCCTCCCTGCTGCATGTCACTATTTAAACTAAATTAGCAGAGCATACAACGATTGAAACGTTTTCTCTCTTATGTGTAGCT
The DNA here is from genome assembly GCA_019776505.1 of Tomocerus nigrus. Classification (NCBI taxonomy): domain Eukaryota; kingdom Metazoa; phylum Arthropoda; class Collembola; order Entomobryomorpha; family Tomoceridae; genus Tomocerus; species Tomocerus nigrus. The sequence goes on from JABASI010000911.1 coordinate 22,656, forward strand.
AGAAATTAAATTCCCTTCTATTAATTTGACAGGTGAAAAATCATAGACATTAATAACGTCACTATAACAGACAGCATGCTCTGATTTCTATCAAAATGTCAGCTAATTAATTTTATGCATAATTGTGATTACAATGATTAGGCATAGATCATCTGTGAGAGATTCGTTTAGAGGCTTCTGTGAAGATTTGTTGCAAGAGAAGATCAATTCCTTATCCAAAGTACCGCAAGTGATAGAAGCAAATGGAGAAAACGAGGCTGTCATCAATTTTAATGAAGAAGACAGCAGTAGCATCGACCCTGATGATGAGAGAGAAAATTCTATAGAGTATATCTCTATTTCAGATATTAAGGTAAGACGAGATATCTATAAAATGAATTTCAAACAATTTCTCTGCTAGTATGTTAATTAGCCTAATGGAATGAAAAATCTGTTTTTTTGTTATGCCGAAAGGTTAATGACGAAAAGAAACCAGAAAAAGAACCTAAATATGACGCCTTTCTTCCTAATTATGTCATATCATTGGATTTGGGAAGTTGTACCAGCGGATATTCTTACTGGACGCGAGAGGAAGCGGATTTTGTTAGAATAGGAAATGTAAATGGGGGAGCAACATGTCCTACTTCTCATAAAATCCCCTCGTGGGTTGCCATCGACGATTTATACTTGGATGTTGAAGATGACGAAGAAAATTCTTCTTTGAATTCAACACCCACGTTTGGGCATGAAGCATTCGATAAGTATTTGTCTGAAGATGCTCGAGGCCAATTATGTGACAAATGGAGGTCCCAATTTCACGAAAGTTCTTCATACCCTTATACTCTGGATTCTAAAAGTAGTGACGAAGATTTGGTGTTTACAATGAAGTCTGCTGTTCGTCATTATGGTAAATTAGCTGGGGAACAAATAGGGCAGCGGAAAAAAGGTAATTCTATTCTGTCGGTGTAAAAGGCAATATAACATAACGAATTTTATATTAGTAGTATTAGTACTTAATTTCAACAGTTATAAAATTATTGATGACATCATCTAAAGATTTTCGAGAAAGTTCGACTCATTGTGACTTTTGTTTGCATTTGTAAATCGAGCAGGTTCTACAGTCATCCTCGTGTCTATTCCTTCCAGTTACAATCACCGAGCCAGGCAGCTAGTTCGAGAAGCTGCATTTGGGGTAGCTAATTAACATCTCATTATTTTCCTATTTTTCGTAATCACAAGGCTCATTTCAATTCCTATCGAATTTCAATGATAGTTTAACTGTTGTAGTAATATTGAGTACTGGATCTTATCTTTGTACTACATAACAAGAAATTATAGTTTGAAGTAAGCCTTATAGTCTTAGAGTGCATGTACATGAATATCAATGCTTTATTTTCCGCGTAATCTTAAGTTACCTTTTATGTAAGTTGAAAGTTTGAAAACGTATCGAACGAAAGTTACACCTTTGGTGATGTAATTTGTAAATTTATTTTTAGCAGCTGCCAAAATTTTAATATAAATTCTAAACTTGTAGTAAACTCAATACTACTAGTCTGTGCATTGTACTTAAGTATATAAATGCAAGTTCATGTTAATGAAAGAATGACTAACGTGTTAAAATTTTAGACTGGGCTGGTAAACCAACAGGATACACTGGCATTGATTGAAGATCCGTGTGCTGCTGGCCTTTATGCATTTCACGCTTTGAAGTCGAAATTAGGAGAAAGTACAACGTCCAATTCTGGAGGTGATTCATTGAATGCTTGTCAAAAATTAATTGCATATTATGTACTAAACGTGAATAGCTAAGTATTATGCTAAACGTGCATAGATGAATAATTACATGTGTTAGGAGTACATACTGTTTCATAGAAGTCGGAATTTAAGTAACTAATTGTTGTATTGCATTGTTATGAATTCAGGAACCACATATTTAGCGGTTGATATTGGGGGATTCTATATACACACTAGTGGCTACAGAATATCTCATAAGGATGGAAAGCTGTATCAAGTCTGTGCTCCAAGAAGCGATCCGATTGTGGATTGTAAGTCACCTTTTATTAGTGGGCTGTAATAATTGTAGTTGTAAATGCTTTATTGTCGGACGCCACAAAGATTCATTCATGAAAAATTGACAGTTACTCTAAGCATCGCATTATTGAAATCAAAAAAGAACAATACAGAATCTGGATTATATTGTATATGCTATAAATATTGAAATGGAAATATTTTTACAGCGGCGGAGTCGTTATTTGAAGCAGAACTCAGTGCTATATTCACTCCATCCTACATGTTCAACTATCAAAACAAGTATCGAGCAGGATGGCTTAAGCTAATGACTGAATTCGAACGAATTAAAAATCGATTTGATCCTTTGCCAAAACAAAAGTATTATGTTTTCGTTCCGTCTAGTTTTGTAGACCATTTCCGTAGGTTTACAAGCATGGAGGTTAGTACACACGTTGCATATAATTAACTAATTAAAGAATGTGTGTCATTTGCTTTCTGCATCTGATGATAAGATAAGTAATATATGTGGTATATTGCAAGTTTATGAATAGTAAGTGACCATGAATTAAAAAGCCTCTGTAAAATATGCATGTAGTGTGAACTGAAAGATTATTCTCGGAGTTATTTGCGTACACAGTTCTATTTATGAATACTTTAATGGGATATATTGACGTATTCTATGCAGATTGAAGACGCATTAGAATCATCAGAGATCGTCTGGAATAAATCTGGGGCTCTGGGCATTCCTCATTGGAAAATGATTAGATTTATTCAGCCTATGACGGACTTTATCAAGGACAAGGTTGCTAATTTGGTCAAGAAGCATCAATTTGATCATTTGGTATTAACTGGAGGGAGGGCAGGGTCCAAGGTCCTCATTGACTCCATTAAAAACTACCTTAGGGATTACTCCATTATTGTTCATGTTCCAAAAGTACAAATAATATCATTATAATAATTCGATTACACAATCTGAGTATTCTAAAAGATAAAATAATTGATTGTAAATTAATAAAGGAACACACTGCCGCAGTATTACAAGGTGCCACACTTTCCGTGACAAATCTTTCACCCAGACTAATCATCAAGTCGCCATTTAGCATTGGAGTCGGTGTAATGACTCCATTTATTGAAAGCGATCATCCTGAAGGTAAATATTTATGTCTAATGATTAAGTAAATGCTATGAAAAGGATTCAATGAAATTCTGCTCTTTTAATTAACCACGCCCGAATATTTTAGACAAAAGAGTATTTCGAGATGGGAAATCTTGGTGTGCAGATGTTTGGGATGCTCTGATCAAAGTGGACCAAGAGCTTGAACTGAACCAAATTATTTTAAGAAGATCCTACGTTGGAGCACAACCAGGACAAAGTGTTCTAGTTTTGCCTCTGTTTAAATCTAGTAATGACCCTAAGGTATGTTCGATATAGTATTAGAGTAAAGAAAAGTCATAAAATAAGCATATTTATGTGATACAATTTTACTACTGATGTTTTCTATCATTTATTAGTTCGTTACTGAAGAATCAGTTCAGAAATGCTGCGAGCTCAAATTTAATTCTGACCAGAGGTCGTGGCAAGAAGTCGAACTGGTTATTAGATGCCGTCCCAGTGAACTTCTTATTACAGCTATGGATGGAGGCGTCATGAAGAATTATGTTGTTGTCGACTTTTTGGAATAAATTCTTTTATACATACAATCATCAATTATAGCATCAATAATCTTCTAGTTAAATTATCCTTGCTTATTAAACACATGTACTGCTACATACAAATATTTAAAATTTAATTTAATGCATTTATCTGTATACAACAATAAAAAGGTTTTTTCACCAAATAATAAACAAGAAAAGACAACGTTTAAATGTTCTAAGTATTGTGTCTTGTTGCAAATTGTTAGCAAAACAGAAATGTTCTTTAGAAGAACATTAATTAAAATCTACATTCTTGGAACGTGTACAATAATATAAAATAAACCCGCATATTATAAGAATAGTATAATTATTAGCTGAATGAAGTTGTTATACCTAATAATTAGTTATACAGATGAATATGATTGTTAAAAATGCCCAATTAAAGATGTCATTATTTACATACATAAATATTGTCTAGTTTGTATTTAAGAGTGCCAAGTCAGTAATCTTAATTAGATATTAAACTAGCGTCCACTAATTCATAGTACGTATGCTTACTTAGTTAACTACAACTTTCATACTGTTTTGTTTGTACTGTGCTACAGTTCGTTCAATTCAAATTCTGTTGTTTTGTGAATTATTTTCCTAAGTATTTGCTACTAAAAAAATCTACTATAATTACGAATTACATACGTCTAATTGCCCACAGTAATTGTTATCAATAAAAGGTAATAATTGTACAATATTGATCAAGCTAAACATACGTTAACTACTATACTGCATTTACATAATATTAATAGAAAAGCTTCCTGAATCTAAACTTTGTAGAAGATTTAAATAAAACTATATATTATATTTTACACTGGATAATTTTTTTACTGATTGTTCGTGGATTGCAGATGTGTTTGGTTAGGAGTAGGAGGTTGGATGAACATACGGGCACTTTTAACGAAATAAAAATTTTGTAGTTGGACCTTCAAAGAGCACAACTTGCAAAACTTGCAAAGCACAACTTGCAAAAAACTGCAATCGAAACTTTTATCCGAAAGTCTACCCCAAGTTGTATTGTCCTTCTGAAATGGCACATCCAATTCATAGACAAGGGAATTTAGATTGATCCTTTTCACTGGCTTTTTGGTTTTTACCGTTTATTGTAATGTTCCCATGGTTTGTGTTGTGTCTGTATGCAAAGTATAGACAGGGAGAGAAGAAGAACCTTGTCCTAATACAAATCCAAAAAGACGAATCGTATCTTGTATAGAATAGAATCTTTCCTCTTCTCCAATTCGACATTAAAATTATGTACCTACCAAATGTACCAAAACGTTGTTAATTGTAGCTGTTAAGACGGTGACGGTACTTCACTATTGATCAGATCAAAATTCAAAATTCTCTGTATCCTCATACACCAATACACGTAGACTGATTTTTTCATTCTTCAGCTGATTCCTTAAGGCTTTCTAAGTGAATTAGTTCATTTGAAATATTATAAACAAATTAAAGAGTATGTTACCGACGAACAAAGAAGCTATTAGCGTATTATTGTCTATTGCTTTACAAATTATTATGACGCATATCCAGCCCACTTCAGCATGCTCACCAAACTCGAAATTTAATTGGAAAAGGGCCCCTGATCCTTGGCTCGATTCTAGCTCTTTTAGCCGAGTTCTCTCTAAAGTAGACGGTTGTTGTAAGTTCATACGGTACCATTAAATTATTCCTAATATAAACAAGTCAATATTTAGTAAAACATAAAATGAATTCCTTTCCTGTAACATAAACGGTAATTTCTAGCGTGTGGAGAGCTACCCACAGCTGCCAACAATGAATTTCCCTGGCAAGCTCTCATAAGAGTGCAGATTGATAAAAACAATGCTATTTCTCATGGAACAACTGGGACTAATAACAATGCCCTTCCTCGGTCTCACTATTATTGCGGAGGAACGGTCATAAATGACTTATTCATTCTTACGAACGCTCAATGCGTTTTGCAGTACGATCCTGGAAAAGGATTGATTCCCAACGTAAATGAAGACGACATCAAAATTCTTCCAAGTCAAATTAAAATTTGGATCGGTTTAGCTAATGGAGACTCTCTTGTGGAAGCGGAAGGTCTCGGTGTTCAGAAAGTATTCTATCATCCTGAATTTCCACAGTCAGTGATATTTACTATCATTTATCATTCGTGTTAATTTTTTTAAAGAAGCTAATTCCGAGTTTCTCAGTACAGTTGTTTATCATACATTCGTACATTGCGTGTCTTAGAAAATCGGAAAACCGAATTTCTTACAAATTATTTATCTTTCGAACCCTTCAATTCACGTCCTAGGGGTGAACTATTAACATTTCACATTAATCATGTAGATGAAAATATAATTCACCCGGGTCCACTAATTCGGTCATTCGGTATCTCATTTTTGTTCCATAATAACCACATTGAGTAAATTGGTAAAATCATAAATGATGCACTTCAAAATGAAGCATTTTACTTTCCAGAAAAGCAGAAGCTGATGTTGCAATGCTAAAACTCAATTTCCGTGTCAAATTTACCAATACCCGCCCTATTTGCTTACCATTTTCAACGGATATTACAAGAGCGGATATGTACAGAGGCAACAGAGTGGTTACTGGCTGGTTTTCTTCTCCAGACGATCAAAATCAAAACACTGCTGTCACTAAATCTGACACTAGGACGGTAAATTGTCCCAAGCACCAACATGATCCAGAAGCAGAGGACTCGTTTGATTATCGTTATTACTTTTGCACTCCGAGTTACACTGACAAGGATCCTAAACTTTTTCCTAATGTAAATAGTAAACTAAATTTTAATGACCATTATTATCACTATCAAATCGCTAATAGTATTGTAATCATTATAATATGGCTTATTATTTACATTCTCGTCTAGTGTATCTATTTGGAAATATCGAAAGTTAATATTATTTCCTCTAGATTTTATAACAGTATGGATTTGTAATTACAAATATATATTATTATAATTACAAATCTTTTATCTCCATTATCTCCAGTCTTGAATACTATTAGTTTTTATACGTAGATGGATACAGGAAGTCCGTTAATGACTGAGGACAGGAAAGCAGTCCAGCTAGGAATTCTCTCATGGGTATCAAAAATTGGCATAAAAGACAAAACAAGAAGCGTACGCTTATTTACTCGACTAACAAATTCGGGTAACATTATTTTTCTACAGTCATCAACCATTGTGTTCAATTTTAATGAGAAGACTTACATTTTAGTTTCTGAGTAAATGGGTTCGAATAAGTTCCCAATGATATTATGACGTTCAAAATGTAAATTACATTTCACACCAAATTATTTTTCTTGGTTTTTCCATCATCTTAAGTGGTGAAAAAGAAAATGAACAAATAGTTGAAATGTAGATGAAACGACGGAATGTAATTTACGTGGGGAAAGTCAAATAGGAATTCTTTAAGGCCCAAAACTGGTGCCAGATAACTATAGGCGGAAATTAAACATAATTGATTTCAACTGTCTCAATTTTCAGTTGTTTTTTTTTGCTTTCTCACTCGATAACCTACAAATGTCAATGTGGTTGCATACTACTAACTACTACCTACTAACTACTCTCCAGTACGTTTGCATTTAACCCTGGATATATGTATTTACCATGTGAGTGTGCAGTGAGTGACTGAAGTGTGTTGGTTTGATTTGAACGCGAAAGGTCAAGCGAGAAAGTGAGACAGCAGATTTCTGTAAAACAGTTGAAATCAAATGGGAGAGAGTTGTTTAATTGTTTCTGCTTCTGCCTATAGTTGTCTATCACGGCATGTACTATATGATTAACAGTATTAACACCTACATTTTTGCTAAATTAAGTTTTTGGATTTATGCAGAAGTATTATCCTTCATTGATCACATTTCGCATGCGGAAGGCGCACGTTGGTGTGATGATACTGTGGTCAATATTTTGCCACCTACGATAAATACAACACCAACAACAACCAGGAAGCCACTACGACCACTAATTCCAGATATAACTGCAACTACAACAACCAGAAAGCCATTACGACCACTTCTTCCAGATATAACTACAACTACAACAACCAGAAAGCCATTACGACCACTTCTTCCAGATATAACTACAACTACAACAACCAGAAAGCCATTACGACCACTTCTT
>JABASI010000912.1:0-30434 GCA_019776505.1 Tomocerus nigrus
AAAGTATTGTATGCAGGAACGTAACTGATCTGTGATGAGACTAGGTGCATCCATACGGGTAATCAGCAATTCTACATAATAATAATAATACTATATTGTGCATGCATTTATATTATTATATACATATAGTATACTATTGAATATAATTGATTTATTGGTTATATCATCTATTGGCTACAAGATTCTCCTGTCTGTCTTGTAGTCGTTATAATATTATGTATGGTGAATTTGATGAGATGAGGAATGATGCAATCAGTGTTGCGATTAGTCGTCGGAACTACGCTAATGGTGGAGGGTAGGTTATGCCGTCGTGCTATAAGACAGTAGTGAATTTTGTCGTCAACTTATTCTGAAGATGAGATTGGGAGGAATGAAATGCGTGAATACATTAAACATTACAGTATTGCATTACAAAGTGCCACGTTAGGTTTTATTACCGCATTTCCTTCCTCTTTGATACCATCATCATCATCGAATACATAAGGCTTATGCATAATAAATGCAGTGCCACCAACAATACCTACAGAATACAGCTCCTTCCTCCCAAAGACATACCTCGGCACGCTTAGTTAGTTTGGTTATCTGATTTAAGAGGAGAGGGGCTCTGTACATTTATTCATCGCCCTATATGCCCACTCCGACTAGTACACGTATAGACAGTCCCCCACATATTATTACTTGCCATTTCTGAGGAGTGACGGCTATTAAATACAATCTACATAATATTATTACATATAGTACTCCTCCTCCGTCTCCTATAGACTATTCTATTTTACTCCAACTTTAAAAAGTTGGCTATGGATGAAACGATAAAGAGAGTGCCTTTGTCGACTAAAAGTTTCAAGTGTAAGGAATGCAAACTGGATAAAAGCAAAGTCTCTGGCATCTTCTTTTCTCTCAATTAAACAAAGTAAGCTGAAGGTATCGTCTCTCTCTCCTCCCATCATATAGACATCTCTCTTTCTCTCACTTTATATGCGTAACTAAGTTAAATGGATGCCTCTACTCAGCAACGATACTTTATTTCATTTCTCTAGTTAAAAGTCGACAGTCTCTTTGTCGTTTGAAGCTTCCAAGACGAGAAGACTTGAACTAGACATCGTAGAAATCGTAATTCCCTTGTAAGCTTTTAATGAATGAAGTTTTTACAAGATGCCTACCTACTTCAAGTCATTCCCAGAGTCCCGAAACTTTATTTCGAATAAATGCTATCCTATGTAGCTATAAGACAAATCATATAATAACTCATTTAAATAATTAAGAGCACATTCCACTGTATAGCAGCTCTTTGACTTGTTAATAGAACTTATATGTTTAGTGCACTTACAAATAATAATTGCTTAGGTATCACTACCAAGCAAAAATATTAGACAATTTGGGTTACAGTTTTACCACTTTTGAATATTCAATTGCAAATTAGGTAGCTTATCGATAGACTATGCAATCCTCTTTTTTCTTCAATTACACTACATAAATCAAGTAATAACGGGAAATTTTAAAAATATTATTATACCCTTCAAATATATTTCCGTTTTAATCACTCGTTTCATTCCAAAAAAAGAAGCCAATGGCAAAACAATCTACAGATTTGGAAAAGTGACATAAAATGTCAGTGTATTTACATTTACTTTCGGCGTAGGAGTTCATTATACTAAAGAGAAGCGTAGTAATGTCATAATTAGATAGGGTTCATACTAGAGTTGCTGCTGGTGCTTTGCAAATGTTTCTTAAGCATAAAATGAAAGGCGGGTGCGTGTGTGTCAAAGGAAATATCATTGTTGAAAATCCTTTAATTAATTAAGTATTAACTAGCATGATGGACACATAGAAAGTTGGAAGAGATTAAAAGTTTTGGAAGAAAAAACGCCCTGTCACCTTTATCTGTAGTGCGTAAGAGAAGAAGATGCTAGACGGTCTATATAAATAGAAGACATCTAGCATAAGCTGTTTTCCATTCCTGCTGCAATAGGAAAGATAATTTTCCTAGGGATTGCCACTATATTACTGACGGTAGTAACTAGGTACCTACTACTACTCTTCTCCCTACTTAATTCTCAACCACTGTGCTTATTATTCCTCAGACCTGGTTAGGCTCTTCTCCTTGCTATAGAAAATAAATTATGTGGGAAGGAAGAAGATTAGTGAGTTGACTGGAATCGACTGACGGAGAGATCACTCGCTTCTTCATTCTGATGTGATTTGATGGAAAGGAAGAGATGTGGATGAACCTAGCTTCAACCTACATAAGCAAACACGCCTCTCATTCCCATCCTAAATCTCTTTCCCTCCGACGACCTACTATTTCTACTTACTCCTCTCTTTTTAAGGAACTATAGACCGAGAGAACTGCGAATAGAAAAAGGCAATTCGTGTCACAGCCCCAGAATATCTACATGCTAGACAGGGCAGCTAAAGAAAATTAGGACAAAACATCTATACTGCAAGTTGCATTGTAAATTATCCTTCTAATTTAGACCACGTACACTGTACACAAAAAAAAGAAAAAAAAATCTATTAGCAAATGTCCGGGAGGATGCGTTACTCCTCTCCCATATGTGACCTTATTTTTGTTTGACATTACTGAAAGAAGGAATGCATTTGGGAAACTTCTGTCAAAGTATGTCAAAGTACGTAAAAAGTACACAAAACATTTCCTGTGATCTACGCTTTTTGATCTACAGATGAAATGAAACTTTATTGTAGGTATTGGACAAAATACATTTTAAATTTTAAAGATGCAGAAAAAATATTTTAAGCTTCTGTATTTCCAAAATGCGATATGCAAAATACTTTTTTCTCATTATTAAATCATGCGTTCAGTCATATTCTTTTTATTTGTCCATAATATGAGCAACAAATTGTATTTTACGAAGAAATCGTTGTGAAATGTATTTTGTATTTACTATCGATGCCAATGATTACATTATTAAAGATAATTTGCATTTACTTACTTAGTGCAAACAGATTGACGATGGCAGATGGCCGCGATTATTAGCTAGTCTGAAATATGTTTTAAGGTTTAGCAGCTATAGGTATTGCATAAATAAAACAATTTATGGTCAGATTATGGAAGATAATATTGAATAAAAATTGTAGTAGTGTTATATTTGTGCATTCTTGGCCGATGACGATGTTCTTAGATATTGAGTACCTATATAAGTAGGTAGGTAGGTAGGTAGTATTCTTTTATTATTGGAATGGCGGCTGGAAAGAGAGAATGAGTTAAATTGTAACAAAGTATTTTACAAGAGGAGATTGTAGCCCAGTTCAGGTACTAAAGGCACATGTATGCAGTAGAATGTATGTAATCTATGGAGCACAATAGGAGAAATCCACGTAGTGCCTTATGTGTGTATGTGTGTGGTAACCTGGAATGGCTCGTGACTGAGAAGCATCTCACACTGCATTTAGGGAAGGTTTACGTTTTATTCCTGTAGATGTTTGCAAAGATTGATGAGAATTCGTGGACTCCCAATCCAACTGAAAGTAATACAATGGAATGGCTCCGAATCAGTGAGAACACTGAAGGAATCACAAGTTGCAAAATGTAACTGTTCCTCCACTACTCTTCTTTGTTACACATATAAATTTACAACCATTCCACTACTCCTACTACCCACAACAGCACACTACGGTGGATATAACATTATTATTATATAGCCATGCAGTACTAGAGTATACTAACTATAAGTACTTACTTTATATTGTTGTACCTAAGTAAGGATCTAACATAGTTTTGTTGTGTATGTACTTGTCTGTACAGAAGGATTGCAGGATAGAAAGAAATCTATAGTTGCCCGCAATTTATTATGGAGTATTGCAAAAAAGAGAGGATAGTATGTATGTATAGGAGTAATAAGTAAACAAGGTTAGTTTGGCTATCACAGTAGAATATATTTCCAAGTCTATCAGATTTTCGGATTTTGTTGTAGCTAGAAAAAGTAGAATTCCTGTTATAGCAATTTTGGGGTTTCTTTGTGATCTGTGTGTATGGTTGTAAGTCTGTGTCCCCAGCATGTGGAACGAGTTCTTAAGTCAATAGAGTGACTAGTCAAGGCAATGCAAGGCACTAGCTAGCTAGCTACCTATCTGTATCTGTCTGTGTTGGGAGGATTGTGTCTGGTTGACGCAACACTCCAGGAAGTCCTAGAGTGTATGTGATGTGATATTGTGGATGTTTAGCTGACTAGATTATATGTCATCCTCTTTGCTCTACTTTTGCCCATCTAATAGTTCAGTCAGCTCCTAGTGCAGCCAAAGCAGAGCATGTTAAGGGATACAAATGATATCAAAAGTAGAGATTGTGGAAAGAAACAGAAATGCTCATCCGACAAAACCTTCTTCCACAATTTAAGCGAAGCGCACTGCTCTAGCTAATGGCTATAGTGCCAGGCCAGAGAGTTGAGTTGAGACATCTCCTATAACACCAACTACTCTACCAACTGCGGACTAAGAGTTAAAACTATTTGTTACCTGCTCCTACACTCCCTGCTTTTACTTATTGTTATAGCCTTAGACAGGAGAAGAAGAAGGAGAGAAGGAAAGATCTGTGAGTTTGTTAGCTGGGATTCTTCCTTTCCTCCCATATCACATCTCCATTCTTGTCTCCTTACTTCTCTAATAGAACTTCTTTATCTGGATTTCCTGACTCAGCTTCAAAGATGAGGATTACCTTTCTAAGCATTTCCTATTATTAGATTGATCTTTCCATCTTTTATTTAGACTATAATATTTTATAATAGCTAGTATACTGCACTATAATATCACGTCTTATTCTTTATTGTGATTATGACAGACATACCCAATTTTAACATTAATACATTCAATACATAGCACAACCGACAGCATTTGCGACAATCTAATCTGCATTGAATCTTACGGATAATAAATTATTAAGTGTCAAATAAAAGTGAGCGTTGAAAAGCGGAGAATTATTCGAAAATAAATTTTATTCCTAGTATTTCTCTCATTACATGACAATAAATACTTTTAGATTAGGGAGATTCCTTATTGCTTTGATCATTTCGTACTAATGTATAGTTTGGAACTGCTTGGGGATCCAGACGCACCCGGTGTAATTACTCGTAGTGGTCCTTCACCTATTTTTGTAAGTTTTAAATTTGGAGAGGGGCGCAGGTACATAATAGAGAATGATAAATATCAGAATTGTGGGGGGAGGAACACTTAATATCCGTAGGAGATTCCGAATCCGTTGAAGCTGTGGGTGGCGACAGCGGCGGCTGGGGAGTAAGCAAGACCTCCGTATCCGACGGCCTTGGCGACTGGGGCGGCGTATCCGTGAGCAAGAGCTGGAGCGGCATATCCGTGAGCAATAGCTGGGGCGGCATAACCGTGAGCAGCGATGGCTGGGGCGGCATAACCGTGAGCAGCGATGGCAGGGGCGGCGTATCCGTGTCCGTAAGCAACGGCAGCGGGTCCGTGTCCGTAAGCTACAGCTGGGGCAGCGGCGTATCCGTGAGCAAGAGCTGGGGCGGCATATCCGGCATAACCGATTGGGCGGGCAGCGAAGGCAGCGTCGTTGGTGACACGGCTGTCGTACTTGCGGACGGAAGCGTGAGCAGAGTCAATGGCCTAAAGTAAAGTTCAGTAAGAAATTCATGAAACGAGCTGAATGTATAATTTTGCTGAAAAGGCCAGAATGGCGGGTAGCTTGTTTATGTAGGCAGATACGGAATTCGGGTGAATATGAATATTATAGTGTGGTTAAAAGGAGTGAGAGGAAATGTCAGAGAGTTTCGTGGAGAGATATTCGGAGAGATATGTGTGCTTACCTTGGATTGGTGAGAGACAGTGCTGAGACCACCGAATCCACGGACGGTAGCTTCGGATTGAGTTCCGAGGGAAAGGGTGTTGTCGTAGAGTCCTCCGGTGTGGATGGCTTGGGCAGCAGCAACCAAAGCGAAAAAGGCAACAGTCTAGACAGAACAGAAAAATTCACAGTTTTATAAATTCGGAATGAAAGGAAAAATCGGCTCTGAAATTAAAAACTGTTTGCCAGGTTTGAATTTTTAATTGCGATAGTCGCTGAGTCGTGAATTGTGGAGGAGGATAAGTGCAGAGTCAGCAAAGTGCTTGCTAGCTCAGCCTCCTTCGTTTGAATGTAAATTGAAAATGCTTTTAAAAATCGGGATTTGTGTACCTTGGCGAGCATGGTGAAGTTTGTTTGTTTTCGAAATGGAAACGAAAAGGCAAAGGTGAGAAGAATTGGTGGTTGTTTTAGAAGTGGAGTCAGAAGTGGAACTGAATGATTCTCCATGAAAACCGTAAACATTTATATAGGAGCGTTTAATTCATGGCAAAGATTATGTCAGGGCGTTGTGCCACTCTACCCTGCCTGTAACACTCAGACCTAATGTTAGGTTAGCTAAATCATCCTACGTTAGTGCACAATTATTAGGTGTACGATATTACATTAGCAGACTGGCTGGCTATATTATAGTAGTAAGTAGTCGCTAACCTTAGTCCAATCAATTGCTAACAGTCCTCTATCAAAAATACTTTTACTAACATACACACAAAGAGTACCTAACACATCACATAGCTAACAATAAATGTTTGTAGGTACAAACAAATCAAATGCGTTGGATTAGATTAGATTGCTTTGCAATTCGAAGGGATTACTTTGCGTTCAGAGGAGACAAGAGGAATATTACATTTGATATTCATTCCCTTCACTTTTCAAATACATTGATTAGGGATCTTAATATGTATTCATGTTCTTAATATTATATCTGTCGATAATATTTATAACAGAGTCCGGATACACTTTTGTGTTTTATAGACATGCCTACCTACTATTACTACTACTACTACGACTAAGATACATTTAAGTTGAACAAAATGTTTTCATTTATCAATGTACTTGGTTATGTAATAAATGTTAAACCTTGCAACCATAAATAGTACAGTTAATAGTGCATTTCTATAGAGCTCAATAAGTCAGGTGAGCAAAGTGAATTGTATTAATGCTATAAGTACGTAGGGAAGTCAGACTGAAAATTATGTTCTCACTATATTTATTGATATCCAAGTTCAACCTAGAAAGTCAACGAATAAATAATGCAATGTATTCTTGTAACTGCCAGTTATAATGGCTTTAGTATAATTATAAACGTGCAGAAAACTTTTCCATTGGCCACATCATAGAATCCTGTGGGGGTATGTATACTATAAGAGATTGTCAGACATACATACGTAGCTAGAGCCAAACCCAAAACAAACCAACACCTAATAATAAAACTCTTTCTGTCCCTAATATTTATATTCTGCACACATACTCACATATCGAAACAACACATTTTGTGTTTGTCTTTTTCGATGTAGGCAAAGGTAGCACAGCTTGAGCAGAGAGGAAAGGGCAATCTCTGTATAGAACCATTCAATGAATATTAGTCTCTACTAATGCTTAATCATCTTGACAGATTATACTCACACATTGTCGTCTACCACACACTAATTTCCATACGTACATTCTACTTACATTCATGGATTCTGTCACACAGGTTACATAGAACAACGCACCCAAAAGCATTCACAACATTCTTAATTGCAAGTTTTAGATATACAAGGAAAGTGTCTATACAGAGAGGATTTGTTGAATAGTAGGCTATAATATCGTTAGCAGTTCTGTTCTTGCACCTTGAAACTAGTTTATTAAAGTCGAGTAGTAAACTGTCGTTATCTAGCCTACGATCTGCGTGTGTGTGGCTACGAGTGTATTTAAGTGTATTGTAAGCGTACATTTACAACCCCTGGAATTCATAATTTAGCCAAAGGAAATTCACGCGTGTTCCTACGGATATTTCATCTCATAACTTAACTAATGCTTTCATACTCTCCTTCTCATTTCATTTGACAGTTGAGGTCTGCGTGCTAAAACAGCGTCTACGGACGTATAAGTATAGAAATGGGCTGGACATATGCAAAAGTGTCCTACACGCATATTAAAGCAGAAAAGGACCTAACAAAGCCATTAACTGACTTAAAATCATGAGAGCTTATCGTAAGAACTAGGAAACACGGATAATAAACAGTTTACATATTTATAAGTGCATATAGTGAATGAGCGAACGTAAGTAGCCATGTTGCTCATGTCCGAAATGGATAGAGACAGTTCACTCTCTGTGTGACTATTTCCTTTTGACATTTTCCTTTTAAAATTCATATATGGGCAACAGCAGCCTAGCAAATGTCTGTCACTTAAAATTGAACCTGAGAAAAACTATTAGAAAATGAGTACGTGGAGACTAGGGGAATTGGATGGTAAAGTTTCAAAGAATTTTAGCTAGGATTGCATGTTTTTCCATGAAATGATTGGGCTCTACACTGCTGTTAGTGGTAGTGGGAGCATTAAAAGATTTTTTGATATTCATCGCTTGCTCTACTACTTAGTCTAACATGACATTTACATTTTATTGTATCCAATATTGTTTCTTACGGTGACTTTTAGTGTGTTGTTAGTGATATGAAGTGCACCGGCCGGCATCAGACCCGCTAATGCTAATAGCGACTAATGAATCTTGTTTTTCATTGTTATTACAGGCCATAGATTGTAAATGGCTTCACAATGTCTTGACTTGGCTACTGTACTTGCTAAGTTGCTACCACACACACACAGGTACTTCTTACCATGCCACTATGCACTACTACTGATCTCTTATACTGCATTAACATACATACCTATACAGAGGTATATGGACAGATAAGACGTGCATGCTACACTCCAATCCAATACTCTGCTAATGCTGCTGCTGCTGGACTGATTGACCGAGTTGTTTGTTAGGAGCTGGATATTGCTCTGTGCTGACTTTAAGTGAGTGAGTTGATTGTAATTTGAGTTTTGAGTGACACCACGCCTTGCCCTCGGGTTCATTGCTCATTTTGTCCATGTAGTGGTAGTAGTAAATAGTTCTTTAGGCTTATATACTCACTCTCCCACCTTAAATTTTCTAGCTAGGCACTGTATTTGTGTAGTGAAGCTATTGATAAGGAGCCAAAATGTCTAATCGTAAGTTCACGTAGACAAAATGCCAAGCACCACAAAAGATCCTCGTAAATATTGAGTGTAAGCTCAGAAAATCAACAAAGACGAGGTAAGCCTGTTAAAACTCTGCAGGACGCTTGGCATTCTTTTTTTCTGATAGAACGACTCTTATATAATCTCAAACTGCAATGTTTTTCTACACCATCATCATCAACTCAAATCTAGCTCTAGAGTTACTAGTGAGAGTTTTAATCAAAAGTTGAATTTAGTATGTGTGATGTTTGAACTAAGTAATTCGTGCTAATAATTTATTATCTCTGATCTTGGACTGGATTTTGAATTCGGCAGTTTGTAAATTGTTCTACATATGTTGGCATCCATTGTGTGAACAAGATTCATGTAGTGTGTTGTGTGTGTTGTTAATATTCCGTCGTAATTAGTTGGCTATCATCGGAGAATGAACAGTCAAACTGCATTATTTACTATATCAATTGCAATGTAATGTGAGTAGGTATAGCCCAAAAGCTAATAATGCCGCCTTTCTACTCCCTATTGTATTCGCCTAACTGTGCAGACCATGTACAGAGTGTCCTTTTGATTTCCTTTTCTTTGCTCCTATCAGCTATCAAACATTGATTGCACTTATCTCTATACTATTAGGCAATCCAACATGAGCAACATGACATAACGTTTTAAAACTGCAGTCATTCTTTCAATCAATGATGTATATTTATAGGTAGGTAACTAAATACATTTGTACTTTATGGTGCCTACTTGAATGTCTATCTGTCTGTCTGCTCCTTCGTTTCGTGTGTCTATAAAGAAATGCAACCATTTACTTAGTGTTACAGAGTAGACAGCTACCTACCTCCGTAATTTATTTCGTAGCAGCAAAAACTATTTATTTACATTTGTATGCAAAAAGTAATTGCTGTATCATTATGTTCAGTATGTTATCCCGGTGATTATTTGCAGCGCCTAATAAGACAATGTAATCAGTGGGAAACAATGCCATGTAATAGAATGGTAGATGTAGCAGTGTAGATTCCGTCATTCAAAGACCTTATAGCAACGTGTAAAAATTATGTCCTGCCCAGCTTAGCTATTACTTATCTCTATTTGGCTTCAATTCCAAAACGTATCTCAACTGAATTTATGTTAGCTATTGTCTTTGACTATTTATGTAATGCAGTTTCTCATCCTTATGTAAGCTATGCAGCTACCTAAATAAGAATTCAGCACAAATTTTTATCGACATTGATTTTCATTTCGATAATAGAAATGCCATTGCGACATATCTGTCACTTCACATCATTTCACAGATCCCATCTGACTCTTGTAATTTTCTTTGATCTTTTTCTGTAGTTAGCTAACTATTATACTGTGATTATTCATCGGTACAAATACCCAGTTATTATAATTATCAAGGTATTTATATGCGAGTTATAATAGCTAGCTACAATTATAGTCTAATGCTTGCCAGCACACAATTAGCATGCACTTGAAGTCCACCTCTACTAATTTTAATTACGATCCCTTTGTGGGTTTCTTCATTGTGAGGAAAATAAGCCAAGGATTCGTGGGAATTAAATGATTGACTTGATTTTGATTGTAACAGTTTCTAGGACAAAGACTTTTATTCATGGACAAGGTAGGCACTGATAGCTTTGTGGGCTGCTGCTTCAATCGCTAGCTCAGTCACTCTCCATCATTCCACCAAGTCAAACTTGTAATAAATCAGAATGTGCAGTCGTGTGCTTTTGTTGTCATTCTACTTCACCTTCGACTCTACATTTTTCCTATCAGCACACTAATTCATTCCTAAATTATTGTTTACCTACAAAGACACAATTTGCTATCCTTTACCTTAACAATGCAATGAGCATGCAGACAAAATAGGAAACGAAGTAAGTTGGATTTAAATTGTTTCCTCATTTCTCAAAGGCAATTATTTTAATGTATATTATTAGCTCTACTATTACTCACTCTCTATCTCCTGCATTTTTATGTAACATATTTGCGTTGTAATCAATACCAAATATCTAAGTTGAATCTTGATTTGGTTTTTATTACACATCTTTATTATAACTGCTCCAGTCAATGGCAAGGTAGTCTTGAAATTTTGTGGAATCATAGATCCTTTATAATCACTAGCGTATTTTTAAATATATAATTTTTCTCCAAAATTGTTCCTATAGATTAGTTACTAAAGGACTGGTGAGTGGTGTGTGTATGAATTATTGCTTTTTAATATTTATTCTATTGACAGTACACTCATTAAAGAAAATTCTTGATACACGAATATTATTTCCATGCAAGGTAAATTCCTCAAAGCTAAATCTTTTGTGAATACAAAGCTAACTTGATATTTCTAGTGTTTGGAGATCTTTCAAAGAACTAAAATAAGAATCTAATTCTCAATTTGCACATAACATTGTAATGTACGTTGGGACCTGCTAAAGGTTCTTAAAAGGATGTTGGAAAATATTATAGCTATGTATTACGATAAAAGTTAGACTGACTCTATAGATGTAAGAAGATACGTGACTTTGGATGCCATTCTTTTTTCTTGTAGTAATGGTAATGTGAAGTTTCTGGGATGGTGCTCCGTAATGTGCCGATGGATACGAAGCTGTTTCCAAGTTGCTCCGTTTTGATGACAAAGTGGGCTCTCGTGATTCAGAAGCACCTCTGACTACGTAAATCATATTACGGAGCTACTAATATGAAAAATTGGACGACTTCACGTTAAATAACATTATAAAAAGGGCCCTTTTCCATTTTTATCTTACGCCTCCCCTCCCGTCGCGCCAGTACAAGGCCCTACTCCCAACTTTGCTCGTCTCATCTTCTCCATTTCAAAGACACCATTGCGTGTACTACATTATTCCCGAATTCTTACATCCCAAATGGTTTTGCTTTTAATGGGCTAGTAGAACTACAATTGCGCATTTATCTAACCATATTTTGGATGATGTCATAATAATATTATGGAGACACACAGAGTGGGCGCAAAGATAATGAATTTTAGCAGAAGTCATTCCTACCTGCAAAATGTATAATAGTTTATTCGAAATACGTGCAAATTTGCACAGTGAAATTGGAATTGTAAAAATAATGTTACAGTCATTGTATTTTTAAATGATAGTTTGTGACGTTTGTGTGTAGTGTGGTAAGGTAATGTAAGTGCAGAGTGTATTTATGTAGGCAGCAAAAAAGGAAAGGCCGCACAGGAAGATGCTCAGCGGACGTAACTTTAAAAGGTTTCGTGAAAATATCTGGAGAGCATGTATTTTACATAACGTGCTTGCTCTTGGGCTAACGGAACAAGTCATACATACTTAACTGAGTAGGGATACACTATAGGTAGGCATTATGAGTAGCGACGTATAATATTATGTACAATGTAGTAGGCAGTTTCCATTTTGTGTCTTTTTATTCTATTACCCGGTCCGAATATTCTTGTGCTGTGCCTCGCCATCATCGGATCCTCTGTGCCATTCCAGCTTTCTTCCTTCCCCCATCCCGCTCCAGCAATTTTATTTGACATTAATATGCACTCATGAAATTCTTTTCGTGCAATTGAACTTCTATTGATTCCCATAGGCTTGCGAGACGCAACCAAGTAATAGGCATCCTATATTTTTGCATATAAAAGTGACTGATGGTATTCTCACGCAGCACTCTCTCCTATTTTAGCCACTTTACTTTAGCTTTGCCTCTTTTTTATCTCCATCTTCATGTTAAATTGATTTTTCTAATGTTAAGTTGTGTGAAAGGGCTTTCTTAGTCATTCATTCATATCTTTCCACAAATAATTTATTGCTCCTTGCAAACTCTATCTGAGCCCAAGTTAAAATCAGATGAAAAACGCACATGCAGCTTATAACTATACACTCAGTCCGCTTAGTCAATGCACATTCTCTTTTCTCCCTTCGTTCTCGTCCCTACCACTATAGCTGTATATTATTATAGTAGCAACATAGAACAAGGCCATAAACCAGTAGAGCGTACATTATCTAATGCCTAACCACAAACAGGCAATTCATCACTTAATAGAATTAAAAACAAATTTTCCGTTGCAATTGCTGCCACTGATTAGCTAAGTGCTAATGCTCGTTAGTAGTTTATCGTATCGGAAATAAGAGAATTATTTTTGCCTCCATGCACTAACTCGATCAACTCAGGACACAAAAAGCCGTGAATAATATTTTTCTCATGCTCTACCCGCCATGAATATTTATAGCATCATAAATTGTTTATTTAGACTTTATCTGACATGGGCATTTATTTAAATCGCAGTCATCATTGGGTGATGTGGTTCCTTCATGACTTAGTTCTTGTTGCAAATCATTTCTTCTATAATTAAAACTAGCAATCAACATATTATTAAAGTAATTAGACATTGGAAGTTAAGCTTTCAACTGGAATCCCTGCTGCTCCATTTATGACGCACAACCAAATGGCTCGTAACTTAAACGCCGCCATAAATGTCCGTGTCAAGTTTGTAATATTTTCAACGGGGAAACTACTTAGTCACAATTAATATGCCTGCATATTTATTATTACATAATTAATGCTTGTATACAGATATCCAAAATACATTCATTATAAAATAAAATACATTTATCTTGGTTGTATTTATTTCATATACAATAATATAATCGGATTATGAATGTAGAGTGTGACTGCTGTAGAAGATCTTTAAACAGCCTCTCTCTCTCTCTCTCTCTATCGCTACTATTCCTAGTGTAGTAGTGGCCATCCACGTGTGTTCACACAAAAGCTCCTGTTCATGTAAACCCAAGTGTAAATTATTATCACTGCATGAGACTGGTATTAGCAAAGTTTAGCTCTCAGATTCTCACTAGAGGATTTGTCTTTATTCACAACAATTAATGAAACTAAATCAAAGAACCTTGATTTACGAGTAATACTAATGCCCAGCTTAGCGTGAAAATTTGTTTTATGGCCTGTACACACCGTGTTCACATATTACACTCAACACGAATATACTAATTAGCAAAACTTAATTTACTCCTCTTGTTTCTCAACTTACATTTTGTTTGATTTGTTAGTTTCAGCTCTTTTGGTTCCTCATTCTCTATACTTAATAAGTATTCATCAACATTTATATCTATCAGTGGGCTAGTTATTTGATAAGGACCAAATTATTAATCTGTCAATCTTTCCTACAGACTAGAACCTCGTCAAGTCAAAGGAAAATGGTGAAAACCCTTATAGATATATTCAATTGTGTATGCTACTTGTGAAAACATCATTGATGATGAATAATTTGTATTGAAACACAAAGCTGTCTCCATTTCGCTAATTATGCTGATGTCATACAAGTTGAAACGCCGTTTTGCACCTAAAGAACATCTTTGTCGCCTTCTGCGTAATATTATCTTTTATCATTGAATGTTAAAATGAAATAAAAGCAATGAAATTATTTGTCTTCGTTGACACATACATACGCGACACAGTGTGGGATATCTTAGCCACCGGTACTATAAAGCGACTTCGGATTTGTTCTACAGGTAAAAAGTCAATTAAACCCACACTGTTTCATTTTCATACACATATTGACTGAATACTTAGTGGGCGGATTCGGATGTGTCTATACTTAACATTGCTAATTATGTAGCACATTTCCTATGGCTTTGACAAAAGAACAATGGCCAAAGAATTGCAAAAATTATCTATACATAATTGTGTAGATGTATAGGTATGTGTAATAATTTTATTAGCGGAGGGAATATTATTTTAACTTGCATTTATATGTGCAGCTTCTTCTGCTTTCCCGAAGATTGACTTGGCCTTGGCTTCTTTTGAGTGGGTTTTGTGTAGCCGGAGCAGTGTAATAAATACGCTCAATTATTGTAGGTATAATTATTAGCGAAGATTAGAAAGAGGGACTTGTTGTTAGTCTAGGGATGAAAGAAGACAAGAGTAGAGTTGGTTATTTCAAATTAAGAAGTAATGATTTCGCCACGAAAGGGAAAATCATAAATTAGGCATACATGCATATTTAATTCGTGTACTATAATATATTTAGTTAACTAGCTAACAAACATGTACGCGAGATGAAGCGAGGAGTACTGGACGGAATTTAGGTAGAGAGTACACAAAGCACCGTAACAAAATATTATGGCATAGTATGAATATAGAGCAAGTTCTTCCACCCTCCGTTGAAATGATTGGAGTCGACAGCGATGGATGGAGGAACAAGGTGGATTCTCGTAGGCAGCCATAGACCAGGTAGGTATAATATGCCATACATTTAACTGTGTTAGCATATCCGTAGAACAACTAAGTAAGTATACAGCTCTGTATGATGAGTTAATGCTCAAGGGGTTTTATTATTAACGAGTTCAATTCAAACTTGAAGTTGCACAAGAAAAACAAGAGATGAAAACAGTAGCTAGGAATTATGTAGTAGAAGGAAAGGTAAAGGAAGTGAGCTAAAACTCCCCGCTACCAGTCGACTAGCAACTTCCGCCTGGTAAACAAAGTTACTTTAATGCTATTGCAGACATAAGGATTGTTTAACGAGGAGCTTAGCAGTGAAGGGATTTTTTTGCCAAGAAATCCTCCTACAAATATGATGCATTCCACTCGACATTGTTTAAAAAGCTTAACTACTTATTTCTTGAGTTTCTAAAAGCAAGATAACTGTTTCTAAGTCTTGACTAATGCGTAGGTTGACTTGATTGTACTATTTTTACATGTATTTCTAGAGATCAGCTAGCGTTTCTTATTACGTCAGCGCCTTTTTATGGTTGTGCCGTCTGAATGAGACTTGCTCTACGTAAAATAGTAGTTTACCTAATTTAATGACCCTGCTCTGGCAAAATTACTCCTTAAAATAACCTTCCTTTCTCCATTTCAACATCCTACACTAAGTAGCCATAGCGGGTTACTTTCAAAACTAGATCCGGCTATTGTTGTGCACTTAATAGACATAGCTCTAGCTAGCTAGTCTCATCTAACACAAGAAAAGACTTCTTAATGTGTGATATTTTTAGTTTATTACTCTGCAGAACGAGGTTGAGTGAACCCCTGGAATTTATTACCATCAACTAAGTGACTCTCCTATCTATTTAATGCATGCATAAATTATTGCGTATTAGTATGTATTACATCCTTAATGTATTCATTTACTTCATCTCCCTTTCATCTAATCTCTGATCTTTCTCCTCCTCCGCCTAGAAAGGTATCCAGTGATTTTTACTCTGAACACTGCAGTTCCCCCTAATTCTAATCAAAGCTGCGTCTGTCTTGATGCCCAGCAAGACTTAATGAAAATAGTTCTGAACGCACCCCCAAGGCACATTGCAGCAAGCATTATGTATTTTTTGGAATTATGATGACATTCCCAACTAATTAACTTTTATATAACATAATCCTTGCATAAGAGCCCACTATTATATCGTATTATACTTATTAGGGTAATTCAGTTTGACTACCTACTGCATGTTTACTACTGACAATAATTGTAATTCCTAAATATTTGCTTGAATTTTTACCCTCATGCATTTTCAAGTAGTTGCTCTAAGCCGTATTACTAGGTTTATATCGTCTAACCTCAAACTACATTTATTTTACGCGATCGTAATATACAGCTAAAACCTTGGCTAAAACCTATGGAACAAAATCTCTTGTGAAGGTTATTTCCAAAAGGGATTTATCGTTAGAAAATAATTTTATTTGTATGCATTGACAAATTCCGTAGAAATTATTTTTACTTGCGATTATTTAATTTCCGATAGTAACTAATTTAGATTTGTTCCGGCATTTGTTGAAGTTGTCGTGTGTAGTTCTGCATAGGTACAAGATAAGTTTTC
The DNA here is from genome assembly GCA_019776505.1 of Tomocerus nigrus. Taxonomy (NCBI): domain Eukaryota; kingdom Metazoa; phylum Arthropoda; class Collembola; order Entomobryomorpha; family Tomoceridae; genus Tomocerus; species Tomocerus nigrus. The sequence continues at coordinate 16,852 of JABASI010000912.1, forward strand.
AGGTTGCTTATTTTATCTGTTGGATGCCTTTTCATTGCAATTGCAGTCAGATTCAGACCGGGATTTATGAGGGAGGATTTGCAGTTTCTGTGAATGTGCTAGATTTAAAACGAGGAAACTGCGTAGAAGTGCAGATTTAATAATAGCGTCTAATTTAATATATAGACTTTGTAGACAGGGCATTTAAATCTAATAATAGCGTATAATGCTGATATCTGGATAAATGTGATTTTCTCTGCTAATGTAGTCAAGTCCAACCCAAGATGCAGATGAGTTGACGCAATTGAATAAAATATTCTGTTGGTGTAAAAAACAGCTTTTAATATAGCCAAAGATATATCTAGAGTTGGTAGCAGTGTATAAGAGTAGAATTTTAATGGGATGTCACTCCTTCATCCACCCCCGCATATATTTTGCTGACATTATATATTTTCAGCGATGTTATGTCACTGTGGAGCCTATCGCTCTGGCGGTTTGCGGTCTCTCTTATTTTACGTGAAAGAGAATTTCTAGGAGGGATGTAATCCCTCTCGGTTATTAATAACTCATCTTTGTCAAACATGTAAATCGTAACCTCTATATTATGTAGGGCATTTTGCACCTAACTTCGAGGTAGGTAAACAATGGAAGATACCACAGTAGGTACATGTAAAGTTCCTAGTGACAGGGATGCGACAGGCGAGCATCTACTTTTAGCAAATTAGGTAATTTATAAGATTACAGCTACTAACTCCACTACCTACTGCTCCTTTTGTTCATGCCTTTCAACGCTAGGAAATGCGAAATGAATAGTGAGCGATGCAATAAATGTAATCATTTTAAAGTTAATAACGCCAGTGGAATTTTGCTAATAATATTATACACATGTGTTTCAACTTTATGATACATTGTAAATTCTAAGATGATATTTTAAGAAGTTATCCTTGGATGGATATGTAATCTGTGAAGTCTGTAAGTATTTAGTGTTAGGAGATTTGCAATTTCCCGAGCGAGATGTACATGTCTGATGTGCATAGGGTTTGAGGATGCGTTCAGAGGAATTAGATTAAAGTGCACCTAAGATAAGATAGTAGGATTTGTGTCTGCAGAGACTTTTTGTCCAACAAGTCTATTACATCTGCAGAAAAGCGGTCAGAATTGAGTAAAAATTAAGCCAGACCGCAGACGTTATGGGTTGCTTGATCTTGTCTCTCGTGAATTGAATAGGCAACATCTATACATAGTCACTCTATCTCTTCAACTACATGCACTGACTCTTCTTCTTCTGACTATCTAGGCTCCTGCTGCCTAATCAGATTTCCGCCTCTCTCGATGCAATGTTCTAAAGTAGAAAGTCTGGTAAGCCATTCAACCGTACATTACGCTACTTGTCTAGCGTTGGCATACGACCTACTCGCATTCTCCACTTGCTTACCTTAGCTAATGCTCTTCTGGGCAATATCCTATTACCTAACTACATCTTTCTGTTTTATTTTCCCAAATAGTCTCAGGGTACATCCAGACAAGGCTCTTTAATCGCAAAATGCTTCTCTCCTCCTCCTCCTTCGCTAGACGACTACTACTCTTTCCCTTTTTATAGGAAAATAGGAGCACAGAGTAAACACAAGAGTTTGTGCACGCTGATTTAAGTGAGGCTGACTGACTTGTGAGCTAAGCTCGGCTTATTCCTACGCAAACTTAGTTATGCGACAAAATCGAATTTGATGTGGGTACCTTCGTTTGCTGTTGCCTTCATTGGCTCGACGCTAAGCTACTTCCTACAAACAAGATCTGTCAGTACATAGATTTCACTCAACTCCCCTGATTTTGTTTACAATAGATGAGATATCTATTCCTGCATGGCTCCTCCACACTCAATCCTTCACATCCATACAAAGTCATAAAGAATGGTACAAACTACACAATAAATAAGAATTACCTGCCTTGTAATAACACAATTTACTAATATACCTAGCTACAAATACTGCGCTTACTGGTGATTCCTGTACATTTTACTTCCAGCAGAGCAATCTAGAAATATGAAACCCCTTCCTAATTCAGTATTCCAATCATCCATCAATGTACCTGTGTTTATAGATATCAGATAATTTAATTTAGTTTGTAAGTAAATTAAAATGACTTTTTCTTTAATCTATATACTTAAAGTGTTTTGTTTACAATGCAATGGCTTTAATTTTAATGCGAGTGTTGATAATTATTTAAATAATATTCTTTTAAAAATATCGCATTAAGTTTTTGAAACTAGGTAAATAGCGTAGAGTGTAGAGTTGCAGTTGGTAAGAGTTACCCACTTAATCTTACATTAAATGACTCATACTGTTACTGATGAAGTCAATAGGTATACAGGTTTTTAGTTGCTCCTTTATTTGACAATGTTTTGTACAATCATATTCTAGATTTGATTACCTACACCATTTGATATTAAGTAAGCGGTTTGTATGCACAAAATTGCGCTAAGTATGTTTTAATTTTACTCAAATAAAAGTAGTTTTGGCTGAAGTTAGTTTTATTGGGTCGAATGGAAAAAAATTGTAGGAGGTTTGGGAGATTATGGAAAACAATCGTGATAAAAAGAGTAGATTTTGCAGTATCTAAATGAGAATGTTGTAGTTTAACATGAAGTTATGTGGGATGTGGAATGTGAATAGGATAATTTAGAGGAGGTAGGCAAGGCCAGGGAGTATGGCGAGAGATATTAGGATATGGAGATGGAGGAATGGTAAAGTTGCGGTATACTCACGTCAGTAATGATGGCTCGTACTTGTCTTTGTCTGGCTCGCTCATCGAGGATTCATATGAGTTCATATGAAAAGTTCAGAAAAGCAGAAAAACTCAAGTGCCTCCCTTGAGTTCAAAAGTCCTTGCTCGCATGACTTTTTGTTTCGGTTGGGCTAACATGATCGTTAGTTTCCTTTTCTCAGTTGTCAACTGTGCAATTAAACTTTCCTTTTATGCACAAACTCAACTTTCTTTCTGCAATGCACAACTAGTGAAGGAAACCTATCTGCATAGCGGATTTAAATAATTTAGTCTTTCCTCTGGAAGTACACAGGACCCGTGCTGAACGACGACGACGACGACTCCTTCCTACTACCCGGTGCTTTGCCTACCTATTACTACATACTACCCGGTTACATTATAAGTAAAGACTCGGCGCTCTTAAACTAACACTCCTAACTTAGTTGCTCTACCCACTACCCACCTATCCACATTATTAATGGTCTGGCCGAGTTGACTAAATTCCGAGAGAAGTACTAATACTCAAATCTCCTTTGCTCTGTGTACAAGAAAATGAGAAATTCACGATGATTGCTGCATTATGTTTTATGTGCGTCGACTTGATGAGAAAAGTAGTTTCCTACAGATTTCACTCAAGATATTCATATCTGCATGAAAATGTAAATTAAGAGACGAGAAATTAACCATTTAAATACCTTATGAAAGCAAGATAAGCTTTCTTCGAACTTAACGCATGGAAAAATTCACTCGCGACGAAGTGACCAGATTTCCACAAGCTCATATGCTACACTTCCACATTTCAGTCTTATGCACTAATCCATTAGCATGTGCGACTATACTGACACAATTTATTGTGCAACTTCTACTATCGAAAATTAACCTTTAAGCCTTAATTAACTAAAGTGTTATTTCTTATGCAAGGACTAAGATTACTAAAAAAAATAAATAATGGCCCGTGGCTATTAAAGTGGAGACAAATTTTTCTTACTCTAATCTTCTGGTGGAGATTGTACGAAGAAAAGGTAATTTTGAAATGGCTTTTCCCAATCGTAAAGGAATACTTCCAATTTTTAGGATGTCACAAATGCTTACTTATCAAATGGAACGTGTATACTTAACCGAATGGTCTCAACTTTTTATGATATTTTTTCTGGTCATAAATACGCTCTTCTGCCTCTGCTCTCGTATATGATAAAAAGATTTAGTAAATTTTCACTTTTCCCTTAAGGGACGTGATGTGATTGGCATTTAATATGGCTCTCTTCTTCTATTTTATCTTCAGCTTGCCTTTTCAAAGGTACAATTTATTTTCCACGAATCTGTAGACTTTATCCATTGTAGTAATAGCTCAGAGTTCATGGGATCTTCTGTTATCCCAAAATCCAATGTACAACTATGTATGCTACTATTCTGGTGTAATATGACTGGCTGGCTGCACACTTTGTATTGTGTCAGTTGACCTATTTTTAAAATGTGAATTGAATTCGATATGTAGAGGGAAGGGAAGGATGTGCCTTACATAGAGAACACTGGTAAAATAACCCTGAGAAACGGAGACCTTTTGAAGTTGTCATGATTAAATGGGAAATTTTATTGCAAATTCCTTGTCGACTGCCAAGTCAAGTCATGTCAAGCGGATGAAATCTTAGAATATATTCCGTTATTGGAGACTATTCTCTTTCTTCTTCACTCACTCGAGATTAACTAGAGTTAATTGCAAGTTTCAACATGCTAAGAAGCATTGTAATTGTTTAATATCTGTAAATGTTGCTACTTAATTACTCACATTCCAATCCCATTCCAATCTGCAAAAATTATTCTCATTCCAAATTCCAATCCCAATCTCTAAGTGAGGACTTGAGTTTTGGAAAAATGTTCAGTTACTTATCTTAATGAAAATAAAACTCATGACATAAAATTGCATTGCAATAACGCAATTTCTTCATAATTCCTATAAACTCTTTTGATGATCATGGGTTCAAGTTACGACGAGGAAAATATTTGTCAAAAGCACTCCAACTTTGTCCGTTGTCTTGCAAGAGAGTCATTAAAGAGTAATTCCAACGATGTAGAAATACGTCAAAGTGTGAAAAACATTAAAATGTTGATGTGAGGCAAGTACGTTTTGAATAGAATGAGAAATTGGCAAAAGAGTTACTGTAGAAGTTTTTATGTGATCGTTAAAGAGTAAAATCTTTGCTGTTGTAAGATATGGCGTAAAATTCATAGTCTGTAAGAGAGAAAGTGAAAGAAATTATAGTGGTAACGGAGAAAGTAATTTTTCGTCTAAAATTTCAGTGCTCGGAAATCAAAAGGCAATGAAAAGACGCCATTTCCACAGTTGAATAGTTAGTGTAGTGACATGTAGTAGCGTAGGAGAGAGAATTAGATTGTACTACAGCTGTGTGCATAGTTAAACATTTATTTCGTGTACTATCACTCCTCTGTGGTGTAATGAATGGAGAAAGTCCATTAGAAAAACTTGTTTATGACGTTGTAAATAAAAAAGATTGGAATCTACACGATGTCATGTACATAAAATAAAGTTACTAGTGCATTTCCTTCGGTTTCCGAGCTCTGCTCTGTAATGTGCTCCTGAAACTATGTATTTATGTTATATATGTACTACATATATATATATAGTCTTTTATGTATGTATTTATAGTTTGAACATATAAAGATGTGTTGTTGTATGTAGTGCCAGGGCTATTATAATGTTGTAAATGAAAATTGCTCTGAATGTGCAAATGTATCTTCTATAGCTGTGTATTGGTGTATTTGGCGTTGGAAAACTCGGGCGAACTATTTCGCATTATGGCATGGAATAATTCAAATTTCAATGGGGACTACTGTGCAGTAATCTAATAGTGAGCTCAGTTGACAATTTTCTCCACATGTATATATTTCAGTTTGGATTTCATAAAATGTGTCATATCCTCGTATTTCGGGTATTTCGGGAGGAAAATGTAGGAATTGAGGACAGAGTCGGAATATGATTGAGGATGCTACAGTTTTACGCACGTAGAACTACTCTACTTTCCTTTTCCTCTATTTGCACTGCATTATTTAGCATTAGATTAGATTATAGCCAGGTTATACCTTTATTATTAGTATACTATATATGTATACAATATCTCTATGTGTGGATGTGAGAGAGAAAGAGAGAGAGTAAGGGCTAAAAGAGTACATTGTCATCATTCAGTCAATATCCAAGTCTGCACTGGTGGAGAACAGAGAACAGATGATTGGAAGACACTTGTGTATGTATGAAATAGAAGTGCAGTGCAAGGGAGATAGATAGGGCAAGGGAAGATAGATCAGGGAAGTGCAGTGCATGAAATATTAACGAAACTCTATGGAGATCCCTTCTGATAAAAAAACAGCTCCAAGATTTCAGCTGTGAAGAGATGGATCGTTGATATCCTCATCGCATCCAGTCGCAGAGTGCCGTGTCACCGATAGACTCTATTTATTCACATAAAATCCTTATCGGCTCACTTTCCCCACTTTCTCCCGTTAGACTCGACTAGTTGGCTACTTGCGTTTTAGGACGGCTAATGCAGACAGAGAGAGAGAAAGAGGCTACAATAAGGAGACCTTCAGGTCCACTCACAGACGAAACTTTTCTGCATGCTTTGCATGAATCCGATGCGTTGCACAGAATATTTATATAACTTCTTCTTCTCTCGCCGATTGCGAGTGGGAGCCTATGCTATCTTCATAATCCGCCTCCCTCACTCACTCGCTCGCCTCTCTCTCTCTCTCTCTCTCTCTCCACTTCACTACTCAATCCAATAATATTATAATGCACTCTCCGACTCACATTCTATACTCAATGCCCACTTATTGACTACACACTTACACAGCAGAATACAGAAGACGAATCTTATTCTCCTTTCAGACTTCTTAAGCCACATAACGCTTCTCATTTTATTCACGATCTATGAAAAGAACGAGAGGTTCTTGTCCGTCCAACCAAACTACTTTAATCACCAGCCTAGCTCCCATACATAGCCATACATAACTTTCCCTTTATTTATTTAGTCTATAGGGAAAGTTAGCCAATAAACATGTTATTCCTACAATTGTGTTAATATTACAGTGTTACTATTGTAGTATCTCACTATAGGTGTCTTTGGACCAGACAGCAAGATTAAATCTTATACATAATTTTTTAATTATTATTTAATTTTATGTATAATATTTTACGCCATGCAATAACATTTTTTGTGCTAAGTAAATTCATTTCTACGCTAAATAGATTTCTTCATTTGCCTTATATATATTACAAATATGTATGTGGATATATTTGTGGATGAGGTGGATTGAATTTTATTTGGAATGTACTACTATGCTGTTGGATTCTGAATTGACATAAATAGAAAGTTGTGAGTCTGGCAGAAGTAAAACACATATAGAATATCATTACATTGCTTACTTTAGTAAATTTGCATAATAAACTAGGAAATAATGGAGATTTCCTTGTCGTCGACGTTATTTACTCGCATTTCCTGCAGTTAGCCTTTTGTTCTCCAGGAAGGTAATTGAAGTATAAAATTTTAGTTGAGAGAATTTGGAGTTGGAATTGCGGAGCACTAGTGGGTTATGTAGGTACACGATCTTCCGCTCAATGTGGATATTGGTGCGTAAAAATTGTATAAGTAAGAGGGATGCCCTACATTCCATATATCGTTATACAGGGAACGTGCAGGGATACGGACGGATATAAATGCACTTCGTTCTGGTCCATATCCGAAAACTACCTAATTATTGGCATGATATGTATTGTGCTGCAGAGGGGAACGAACCTACTACATCCACACATAACATACTTATATGTATAAATATATACAGCTATACATAATGATAGTAAAAAAGTATTTATATAAGTTATAGTGTACTTATACGTAGAGTATGCTTTGGAGTAGTAGGAGTATTAGTGTTAGTTAGGAGAATGGATTGAGTTTATGTTTGGTTAGGATGGAGAAAGTCGAGAGAGAGAGAGAGAGAGAGAGCACTTTGGCAGTTCACACACGTAAGGAGGCTAGGAATACAAATGAGTGTGGTGCTGTGTGTTATGTTTTGTTGTACGCAGTCTTCGACTCGTCTACAGTGAGTTACTGTTTGTGTTCTTCCCTTTTACTTGTATGTATCTATCGACATGAGTTGTGGAATGCTCCTGACGCCAGCGGAACACGAGGAAAGTGAATTGAGTAGTGAGGAAAGTTCCATCCTTCATTATTCATAATTCCCAGGGTATTCATGAAAAATAAATTCCTTGTTGCATGGAAGATTCCTCTGTAAAATGAATTGTAGTTATACGTTCAGTCCTGCTACAGATATCCCACAAGCATGCACGGACTCTCTATCTCTTTCTCCTTCCTCTTCTTCTTCTTCTTCTTCTCCAACTCCAGCTCCACTTTCTTTTTTAAACCTGTGGGAAAGGCTACTGTCTGTGCTAAGACCTTCTCAGGGCTTTCTTTAAACTTTCTATTACGGCTCAACATGTAGGCGGCTTTTAGCAATCCATACGTATAGCCGCTCAAACTTGAAACTTCATTTTAGAGACGATGCTATGTGTGTCACCAGATTCTCTGACTTTTCTTTCAACATTACTAGAAGATGGCAATAAGAGCTTTGTACTATTGTCTTCGCTCCACTAGCCAGTTAAGACTTAGCACAAAGTTAAATCTCAATGAAAATTTCTCAGAACTCACAAACTTTGATTGAGGTCAGATTTTCTTCTGTACACATTTATTAGCTTTGTATACAGAACGGAACTGAATGGTGTAGTACATGATGGAATCCCTGCAGACACCACTACTACTTGTCTATGCAATATTATCTAGGTTAGGGTTAGTGCACGAAGTTACAAACTTCAAATCATCATTGCTTTCACTAAAACTAAATCTTTATCAAACAAACTGCTACTGCACATCCATTTTATTACCTTAACGTGCCTTTATAACTACCAACTTGTGTTTTGCTGTTTCATCATCAAAAAATCTACTAGTGCTTATATAAGTATGTCATGCTTTATTTTTCGTCCATGTACATTTAGATGAGAATTTGAGAATAGCTCTTCTTGGTATTCTCATTTTGCTTGGATTTTTTTGCAGGGACGTCGTAAGAGTTTCATTATATAATCATTTAAATTATTTGTATCAAGTGACATAGTGACATTTAAAGGTCGTATTTCTTACTTTATATAAAGCTACAATTTCTGTCATTAAAAACAACGTAGACATCTCACTTTCTACCTTTCATGCTCATTTCCATTAAGCCTTTCCAGGAAATTGCCTGATGCAGCAGCAACTTGGGAGTTTGAATCTAAACAATGGTTTCCTGTGAAATGTTTACTTAGACATTCGGAGAAAACCTTCACATTCATTTGCATAATTTCGTTAATGGAAATGTGTTGCGTATTTTGAGTGTAATCTGATACGTTTCACTTTCTCCAATTCTCAAAAATCTTTATTTCTTATTACTTTACTATGGGTGCCTTTAAGATATCTTGTCTATGACTGAGTTTCAAATCTTTTGATATATAATACTTATGTTCATATAATGTTAACTGAAAATATGTTCTAGTGATATTGATAAATTCCTTTAGGAAAATCTGTTCCTGTAGTAGAATAATATGAGATGTGATAATCTTATGTGCTGGTGTAATGTGAGCTGTGATACTTGAGGCACTTCCGCAATAATTTCCCTTGTGAATGAAGATATTGCAAACTAATAAATACATTTTATAACATGGTCTCTCTTAAGCCGTTTACGTATGTGTCCCGTTTATTCTGTGAAGAGAAAGTATTAATCTTGGAGCAGTTATTTCCACTTTGGTGAATATTTAGTCAAAATGAATATGGCAGAGAAGAGGAGGGGGAAATGGCTAGCATTTCGTTGATGGATCACCACATAAAAATAAATTTATAGGAATTGTAAACATATATTTGAAATATATTTGCATGCTCTTCGCATTTCCATAGCCATTATAAAGATGTGCTCTGTCCCTTGGAAATACACTTGCAAAATTACATATAAACGTACAAATAGAATTGTGAAGACTTTTCGCGAGACAAGTCGACAGGGAAACTTTTGCAGTTTATTTTTTTGCCATTGAACCTTTTAAGCCTTTGCCGTAATATTTTAACCGAGGCTAAGATTTAAACTTTCAGAGATGCACAGAGAGCTCTTGCGAAAACATTGCCTTGGATAGCACTGCTGTATATTTAAAGAGTACAAAACCTACATACGTACTACTCCTCCTAACTGTTCACCACAAACTTGAAATAAACTATGAAAAATGAGTTTGAATTGTTGGAAAGCTGTCTCAAGGAATTTGCAACTTTAGAGAAATGATTAAGTTGCTTTTTTGACATGGAAGTGGCTCCGTAGTTTAGGTTCATCTGTTCCGGCCAACGATGTATTACAAGGATCCTGAATAGAACGCCTTTGTTTCACTACTTCTCACAATAGACTCTTAGTCTCTCCATTGTATTTCTCTCATGAAATGTGAATTCTTATTCTCCTTCGATTAGGCTCGTTAAAGTATGTCATTAAGTATCCTTTCCCTATCCCTTAATATTCCTATAACCCTCCATACCATTAGATACATACCTACTATATACCAAGTACCTATATAATATGACTATCTGTTTTGAAGACCTTTCTTTGCTTTATCAGAATACATTTGCGTCTATGTGATTTATAAAGCTATATTATTCTACACTGTAATATTTATGAATTTCATTTAATAGTAAGCCGGAAACTAAGGATTCCTATACTACAATGAGGTCACACAGAGTAAGACAAGAACTCTTATTATAGAGTGTGTCTGTGTCTGTGTAGCACATTTATTTATAAGTATGTATTCTATATCTGCATAAATATCTGAGAAGTATATATAAATTACATAGGAATATCTCTTATAAGGAATTAAATGTTTGTTATAAGAAATTATAAGTTTTGCTGGGAGCTGGGGCTGTGTTTGCACATATTAAAATGTGTATCAGTAGAAGTATTAAGCCCGGAGCTGTCGTAATGTTGAGAGTCTGTTGGTGTGACCTACTACGTAATGTAGGAGTGCTCTAGTGTGCTGGTCTCTTGTGTAGCAAGTCTTCCTATTCTGATTTTCTTGGGAGGCGACACGACTCAAGTTGACATTCTAATTCAATTACCTGTAAAGCCGAAATACTAAGGAACTCGTAGCTAATTGAAAGCGTGTGTATTCCTTCTAATTTCGCTAATGAAAAATTCTAGCTAATTATGCTGAGTTGTACAAGTCGTGCATTTCTATAAGGACACACTGAGTGAGTGTATATAGATAGTTGGCTGCGTTCTATGTCTACGTTACTCTCCTATAAAAGCAATTCCCCAAGCACTGCATTCAACATTAGCCTTCCATTAGAAAATTTTATATTTCGTTCCGTCATCTTAGTCAGCTCCATTGTATCCTGCTTTATAATCAAGTGAGTATTAGTAGGTAGGCAGAGTTTAGACGGGAAATGTTAAGAAAACTGCATATGACATTTTCATGCTAAGAGCTTTCTCTCTCTCTCTTTCTCGACTTTCCAGTCCCAGTGTGACATGACACACTTTATTTTCTGTGACATTTTTCTTGCAGGAGAGAATGAAGAGGAAGTCAGAGCTGGCTAAATCTCCCAGGATTTTCATTTCACTCACTCACCGTCCATAAATTCAGTTTTAAGTGTATAATGACTTAACAAACTCCACTTATGCATATTCATCCCTCTTTGCCCATTTACTTAAACTAACAATAACGAATGTAAGCTAATTCCTGCAATCATGCAACTTCCACTCCAGAACAATGCGAAACTAAAATAATATTGTTAGCCATATAGTCCTCCTCTCCTTCTTCTTCTAAGTTGCACAACATGACCATACCACACCATCATCCTACAGTCACAACTAAGTCACTTACTAATTGATCCCTGAAGGGAAGATTTGCATGCGCCCTTATTACTCGCTTTACCTTCCCCAATCCCCTTACTTTCTCTTCAATGCCATCATTATGCATTCTTATGGAATTCCAACCATGAAATATTATGATACTACCAAGTTCTTACGTAATAGGTCATAAAAACTTCATCAATTTAATTTAATATACTTAGGTGCACTGCACAACCTGCGAAAATGTACTAAACTCGATGCAGATATGATATTATTGCTAGTCTTTCAATTTAAATGTACTACCCTACAGCCGATTTTACTATATGTATACTAGAAANTACGTAATAGGTCATAAAAACTTCATCAATTTAATTTAATATACTTAGGTGCACTGCACAACCTGCGAAAATGTACTAAACTCGATGCAGATATGATATTATTGCTAGTTTTTCAATTTAAATGTACTACCCTACAACTGATTTTATTATATGTATATTATTATTTTATATTATTATAAAAATTATCTTATTAGAAAATGTGTTGCAGATCGGAGATAGACAACGGGCTTCGTACTACTAAACGCTAATGAGATGGGTTTGTTGTTGTCTTTCAGGTATCCTGGGTGCGACATCGGGATATTCATATACTGACAGTGGCAACCTAGGCCTTCGTACTACTAAACGCTAATGAGATGGGTTTGTTGTTGTCTTTCAGGTATCCTGGGTGCGACATCGGGATATTCATATACTGACAGTGGCAACCTACACGTACACAAGTGATCAACGATTCCAAGCCATCAATAAAAGGACCACAGACGAGTGGACATTACAAATCAAATATACACAGAAAAGAGATGCAGGCATCTATGAGTGTCAGATAAGCACTCAGCCTCATCGCAGCTTCTTTGTCAATCTCAATGTTGTTGGTAAGTTCATTTTTAATGAAATAAATGCATAGGTAGGTAGGTATGAGTGTCAGATAAGCACTCAGCCTCATCGCAGCTTCTTTGTCAATCTCAATGTTGTTGGTAAGTTCATTTTTAATGAAATAAATGCATAGGTAGGTAGGCACCTCTACCTACTCATCCTGTTCTGTTCAATGTCCATAATGTAACACTTTCAACGGCTCATTTGTATTTGCAGTAACACAGAGCTTCAATTATTTGAATACATTTTCTACATTTAAAAGAAGAATTAAATGATTCTGTCACAAATTGGCTGTTTTCTTGAGTAGGTACCTTTGAGATTAACACTTGGAGTAAGCTTCATATTTAGTGGAAACGGAAGTTTACGCTTCATATAATAAAGAATATAGTACTCCGTGCAAATATCTATAGAAAATATCTGCATCGTGACCGGTTTTAACGAACCTACTGATTTCGATCATATGTATCCAATGAACACAGTCGATTTATGATCATGATGCATATACTTACTTATATATTTAGATGAAATAGAACAAAAACAGAAATCTAAATCTGATCGGATGACGCTGCCTAGCTGAGATCTAGTAGACATGAAACTAATATTAACATCAGCCTCCAATGTGCATGGAAATATTTATTTGTATAAAATAAACGTTATGTTAACACATTGGTTACGTAAATTCTGTTGCCGTTGCCCAATTATGTAACACAGAATTTAATTGAGTTGTAGCGTACGGAACTAAGTTGCAATATCATCGAATTGATATAATTCCTATAAATTGCAATTTGGGTAGCAAAATCAGCCCAAATAAAAATGGAAAACACGTTTAGTTTTCTTTACAAACGGTAAAACATAATAATTATTTTTTAGTTTTGAAAACATTTGCAAACAAGGTCGGAAATCATAGACAAGCCAGATTCACAAAACCGAATGTAAGGTTATTTCCAGATTGGGTAAATGATATATGAAAATGTGGGATGAAATGTGTAGTGCAGTTAGATATGG
>JABASI010000913.1:0-30434 GCA_019776505.1 Tomocerus nigrus
GCTAGCTCAATGGTTAAATGACAGTGGAATAGTGTAGGAGTACTGAACTGATCAGTGACTACATAGTGTACGTAGTGAGGATCGAGAGTTTGAATGAATATGGAGGGTGGTGTCTGGTGTGGAGTAGTAAGTACCTATACGTGTGTTTGATCATTAAATATTTGATACCAACGCTACGTGTCTAAGTGTTTGTTCAAAGTTTATTACAATTACCATTTGTGTAGATTTGCATTACAACTACAAAACACTTGCGTATTGCTACTTAACGGTTAGTTAGAATCTGTAAACTGTAAGCAAATACTTCGACGAATGTGTTTTAATAAGACAAATAAGAGTATTTGGCGAATGATGCTTGCATCTATTATTCTAAGTATTAAGCATATGTACGTACTATATAGATTAGTACATATGTATTATATCTGTAGATGTAACATGCTGAGATTGTTTTGACCACAATAATAATATTGGGTCCCAGCATGAGAGGTACGATAATCATTACTATTTAAGTGTATGAAAATATAAGGAATTATAAGTTTGTGTAGTGACTCCTCTCCTCCGTACTTTCTTTACAATCCCTATTTGAATAAAAAAGTGTTGAGGATACGGAAAAGCATGTGGCCACATTCAATGTTGCCCATTTTGAGAGTAGCAATTCTTTAACGCACATACGCATGGCTTATAATGATGCATTCGTACGTAGTTCTTCTGCTTTTAGATTTAGTGGGAGATGGTCTCAATCTCCCAATCCTAATTTTCATTCACTGAAAGAGGATGAGATGACTCGGCGAGATTTCTGATAGTCATTCTCTGCGACGAGAAAATCTTATCGATAGAATGTCTGCTGAAGGAAGTAGCAAAGTAACAAATAGTTGAGCATCATTATTCTCGTATCAATTCATTGCAGACTTTTAAGACTACATCTATGTAAATGTCATGCGATATAAATATATAATCGCAATTATTTCTTTTGGCCTTCCCGTCGTGTGCCTTGCTCTCTACATTTCAGAGTTAAAGATCTTATTGTTCGCTTTCTCATTTGTATTCCTTTGAATAAATTACTGTGCTGGGATTCCGTTTGATGTGATGACTTGAAGATGTGGGAGACACTGACATGAACATGACATGAAAAGAACAAGGCCTTATAAAAGCCGTAGCATACTGATCTACTTGTCCATTCTTCTCTGACATCCTCACATTGCCACAGTTAAATCTTTCTTATGGAAATTGTCAGGAGAAAAATTGCAACAGATTTGCTCTATACCCGTGTAACTACACCATAGCGTGTAGCTTTTCAAACAAGTCACAAGGATAAACTGGACTTTATCTCATAATGTTAGAAGAAAGAGATTTTAAGTGTTCCACAAACTTATTACGACTGATTATTTTCATCTCCCTCCTGTTTCTCAAAGAGTCTTCAGCCTCCATTGTGATAAATACCGGGAATGAAAAGGGTATTCCCCTTTCAGAGCCTCAAGAATATTTCACTAGTGATGTTATTGAGCCCATTCAGGTTCCCCTCAAAACCGTACAAGGAAGTGATGAACATTCTGAAAAACAATCTAAGCGTAAGAAAACTTATTTTCTAGCAAAATTTCAAATAAAAGTACGTATCAAGACCATAATCATTACTTTCTTTTCCAGTAATATCCATGCTAATGATGATCCGTTTACAAAATGCACCTTGCATGGCGGAAATCGGCGGCAATGGAACTTGCTACCCCAGAAATCAGTGCGGACAGCTGGGTGGCACTGCTTCCGGACCTTGTGCGGCTGGATTTGGCGTCTGTTGCGTTTGTAAGTCCCAGTTGCATTGACAAAATTATTTCAATAGACATAAGATAGAGGTAATGTAAATTGCTATACCTCATCCCATTAAAAATTTTGTGTTTTTTCTAATTCTTAGTTCAAAAGACATGCAATTCTGAAACAAATCAAAATGTGACGTATTTTACTAACCCAGAATGGCCTGGTACTTATGACAAGAGTGTTGAGTGTCCCATTACCGTTCAAAAAGTGGATTCCAATGTTTGCCAATACAGGCTAGTCACTTTACTATATTTTGCTTTACTTAAGAATGCGCATCGTATTCTAAGCTGTATAATACTTTCTTCTATAGATTAGATTTCGAGGAATTTACTTTGGCTCAACCAGAACCAGTTGATCATATTTGTGAGTCTGACGTCTTTGTTGTATCAGGAGGAAGGCCTGTTCCTCCAATTTGTGGGGAAAATGCTGGCCAACACAGTGAGCTACTTTAATTAGAACATATAGATCATTTCCAAAAGCTAGACATAACCTAATGCATGGATATGTAATTTCAGTGTACATTGATGCTGGTCCAAGTTCTGGAAATATCAAGATAAATATTGTTACCAGCGGAGAGTCATTTGCTAGGAAATGGCGAATTAAAATATCCCAAATTCCATGCAATGCTCAATACCGAGCGGGAGACAGCTGTCTCCAACATTTTACAGGGATGTCCGGAAGAATTAAAAGTTTTAATTATGGAGACCCGAGTATCCCAAATATACCAAGTCAAGGAATGATGGGTGGCACGGAGCAGATCGTAGGCTTACAACTTTCTGCACAAGAGTACAGTGCGTGTATCAGAGCTGAAGAAGGATTTTGTGGCATTGTTTACGTACCATGCAAAGATTCTGCAGAACCTGCAGGTGAACTTGTCTTCCATAATCACAATTTACTGCATACACTATACAGAGTTCAATTTGAGACGCTGTTTATGTTTGTAACAACTTTGTTAGATCTGTTAGTCTGTCTGAATACTAACTGTTAGTATGCAGAACGGGACTCAAATTTCCCTGTTCGGCAGGATGATTAAATAATTGATAAAATTTTTCACAGATTCGTTTATGATCTCATCGACATCCCAAAATATGACAGTTCCTCAAAGAACTCTATCTGGGGCTGAACAGTGTCCATCGGATTGGGTGGGAATCGCCTGTGCTACGGACACTGGTCGGGAGATGCAAACTGACGGATCTTCCTGTGTAGATAGAATTTGTGGTGGAACATTTGCCAGTTTATCTGGTTCAACGCACCATGCACCCGTTTACTGTAAGCCTTTTCATTCCTAATAAGTGAAATAGGGTAAAAGTCTAATACATAAGTTCAATTTCTACTTTCTCTTTCCTCAAACTTCATACGATACTTTCATCAATCGTTCGCCAGTACTTTCACACTTTCACTACAGCTTTTATTACCAGCTTGGACGCAAATTTTGTGTCGTGAAAGTCATGATAAATTCTATAGGAAATTAGTGGATGGAAAGAGAAAGTATGGTAGTATATTATCTAGGTTTTTGTTATAAAATGCTGTGATATTTTTAAATAGCACAACTACATAAAAGTAAGCTCTACAGGAAATTAAAATTTTATTGATGAAATTTCAGCTTTCAGCCGACCGTTTAATCTAAGAGTTCATTTCAACGATTTTGAGTTGAGTGACCCAAGAGCTCCGGACCAAATGAACCGTGGTTTCTGCCTGGATTTTGTCCAGCAACCTTGCCCTCAGTCGGGGTAGTTAATTGTACTGTAACTACATCTAAACTAAGTGTTGTATTATCAAAGTAGGTTACTGCATCTTACTTGATGCAATCTACTACGAGAAGTCTGAATGGTTTTTTGTAATATTTCCAGAAAATACAGAACTTACAGAAGCGGAATATAGAAATACGATGCTATTCAAAGCTATTCTTAATCATAATTGAAAATGAGAGAATTTACGTGTATGCGGGATATGTGTAGAAATCAAACGAAATACTTTTACGCATAAACAATCGTTTATTTGTGCCCTGACGAATGCGAATACATTAAATAGTTACAGTCCCGAAAACTATGTTTTGCTACCCGGATGTATACTAAACTATATAGTTAGTTGTTCTTCACCAAAGCGTGGGAAGTATAAGTGTATATTTTTAAGTATTCCGTTACTTTACAATCATAGTTCCTCGAGGTTCTAAATGTGCCCAAAAGGAAGCATGCTTTTGTTCGTACCACTAGCCATTTTACAGCTATTTTTGTTATTTTTTGATATATTTAATACAATTTGATGTATTTATTTTCTCCGAGTTCTTGTTTTTTAATGAAATCTTGCTGTAAAAAGTGTGCTTCTGAATAATAATAAATGTGAAATAAAATTGAATGACTTAGTCATTGTTTTTGTCGAATTCAAATATCTTTTTATTAAACCGTAGATCGCTGACTGAATGCATAAAATTATCACACAATCTCATACCTACAATGTAGTATGGTAATGTGTAAAACAGCTATTCAATTTGCTATTGAAGTGTAAGAAAATCCCCGTTCCCTTCCCGTGATTCCTAAGACAATTGGATTAGGAATTAGGATCATACGCTCATCTCATCATGCATAATGCATGCTTTCCATAAGTAGATTTGGGTAACCTTTACATATTTTATGTAAAACGAGACTCCTTCCGGCAGCCGATAGCTTTCGACAATTACCGACGTAAAATTGTAAATTGTAAAATCCTATATTATTCTATATAGAAAAGGAAAGGCCTATATTAGACTATCGACTTCTGTGTGCCAAAAGTAGTATACTTTTTATGTGTGAGTAGTCAAGTTAGGGATTTTCCCATATTAAATGGGTTAATAAAACACTCTTGTACAGAACTTGGTGACATTTTCATCCAATTCTGTTGTCTCTTCTCTTTCTTCGCCCAGAGGAGTATGTATAAGATAGTAATATGAGTCTTGAATGTGAATGCAGTGCGCCCATCTATGATTGATAATATTGTGAGATCGACAGTTTGTACACATAGAAAGTAGATTGGAGTATGCAACCTTTGGCTAAGAAGTAGAACATTTCTATTCTACCTATAGATATCCGGTAATCCTGTTCAAAAACAACTTATCTGCATATTTATCAGCGTGATACTATTTATTGAAAGCTATAGTCAACATTTACATACCAAATATAAAGATCCTCAGATCTGCATGCATGGCAAGCAGAAGATGCAGATGGGATGTCTTTATTACACTCTTTTATATTATGCTGAACAAACTGAACATGCAATCAGCTACTCTAGCAGATGCTACGTCATAGTTTTACACGACCCAATACATACGTATCCCTTCTATGCATATTAATCCCCATATGCAAATGAGATGAGTGGTCCCCATGAAGAGAATCCGAACTTAAACCTCAATACTCTTCTCATACCAAAATAAACCCATTTCGCATTATGTAATTTATAGGTAGCCTGGGCACCTACATGAACACTGTACTGCATTATATGTACTCTCTAAGCTCTGCTTGCTAGTTGCTATACATGTACACTGACGTTACGTGCAACTTGTATAAGCGTAACTTAAGTTTAGTTTAACTAAGTTGTGTATAGGAAACGTATTTATAATGCTTTAGCACAGAAATGTCACACCACAACTTCTACTACTAATAAATGCTGGGGTACCTATTCTTACCCACGTAGTATATGTGGAATATGGTTGTGGATATGATGCCAACACAAATACAAAGATAATAATATACAATACAACCAAGTTAACATATACTACCTACACTAATGAACAAATTCCGCAAAAAAGTAGGTAACGATATAATATACCTCGTGACTCACACAAAGACACAACGTATAGCACATATGCAAAGAAGTCCCCATATATACTCAATATAGTCACCAATACTAAAAGGGAAAATGTCATGGGTTCCACACTCCAATAGTTTTTTGTGCTAACTACGCCTGTACTTGCGTATAAGAACCACTTTATGTTACAAACATTATGCTAAATAACGACACGATTTATTTAGTATTTTCGTTCGATATGTCACACATTCATTATTCAGTATAATTAATGATTTCATTATCTATCATTCATTAAACTGATGTTTACACGTACAGAGTACAGGTATATAAAATTACATTAATTTTTTTTAAATGCTTTCTAACATTTGTGTAAACTAAAATTAAAAATGCAGCTACGTGAACGTGTTCACATTTTTGATTAATTGCATCGTTTTATTATAGTGTTGTATTAGTTTTTACTGTTTCTAAACAAAAAGCTTTAACATTCTTGGAATTGAAATCAGAAATTTTATATAATTACATTTACGTATCTTGCGTTACTAATGCTTCATACATATAAATACACACACATAGGAAGATTCGCTATGTAAAGCTAACCTGTGTATAAGATTTCCTATGTAATGTACTAGAAAGTAGTAGAAACATACCTATACAGAGCTAGCATGACGTAACGTAACAATTTGCTTGCATTGCAAGAGGATATGGCTTTATAAGCAAGTTTGTTCTGATGTGTTCTGTAGTTTTCTCTCCGGCGGGTGGGTCACCTTGGTTTATGTTATGTATGTTGCACTTTTTGTATTGTGGCTGTTCTATTCTATTCCATCTTATTCCTTAATATACTGAAAGATCATCAGCAGAATCAGTCATCATCAGCTTTGCGTGTGGAGTGGCTATGCTCAGCAACTAATTGTAAATGTGCTCTTGTCAAGAATTTCGAGAAAAATCTCCTAAGGACGAGAAGGATACTACGAACCTCAGCAGTTCGGAAACACAGCAGAAAAGCAAGCAGTCGCCGCATACTCATTCAAATATTCAGTCTGATAAGAGTAAACCAAGTTTTGGAAACGCTAGTGGGACCAGTGCGGGCTTTGAAAAGGTTTTTGACGACGAAAGAGACCCTTTTTTTGCAACTAGTACAAAGAAAAGTAAAAGATTCCGACCCAGACTTAGTGAGAAGTTGTTTGGAAATCAATCTTTGAAACATCCATTTTTCGACGATCCGCAAGCTTATTTTGAAGACTTGAGAAAAGATTTTGGCAAAAAAATGTACTTCGATGACGCAGATTCATTTGGATTTCCCAGTGAGCCACAGTCAACCGGAGCTGGAAGTCACCGAATGAGAAGAGTAAGTGAAACATCCTCTTTAATCTCCGATGATGATTACTATTTCTTCCTTTAAAACCGTATTGCTGGTGCATATAGTGCATATAGGATAGGGATTCCAATTTCCAACCAACTCCAACACAATTTTAGAGGATAACTTATTATTTGTATAGTATATAGGGTTATAACAAACTTTGTGCTTTATTTAACAGTGAAAGTAATGCTTTTACGGTGACTTGCCGTAGTAGGTTTGGGGAAATAGAAAATAAAAAATATATTTTAGTATACATTTAGATTTAATTGGGTATTGGTATTATACAGTAACTGAGTAATTCCACTTGTTAGGATATAATATTGTAATAAAACTGTTCCATTCCTGAAGATTTGGTACTTATTACTTAACCGAAACCGCACCCACATCACCTAAGTACGTGTTGTGGGTATGTAATGAATATAAATACATAATTGTGTGTGCATTTAAATTAAAACCCTGAAATCGAAATCCAAAGTATTTATTCGTAAAAAACGTGATACAAACCATAAAAATAATGTAGCTTGTAGTTTCCACTGTCATTAATGCAGTAAACCAAGGATGGAATTGTACATAGAAGGACATCATAAAGCATAATATTATTGTGAAGCTATCAAGAATTGTCAGTCCTGTAACTTCAATTCATTTTCATCGTAAATAATGTAGAATAATATATCTAAGTAGTCATTTTCAGTTACGTTTATAAGAGTGCATGTGTACAATAAATATGTTTATATGCCCAGTTTATTTTATGGCAAAGCTCACTATATAAAGGTAGAAAAGAAAGTTGAAAAAATCAGAAATACCGCTTTACATTGTTTTCTATAGCTATGATGTGGGTGTGGATTGTGGATTATGTGGATATTGATATAAGGATATAAGAGAGAATTTTATCAGTCCTCCGGTCCCTCTGCCGTAGAATTGCAGTGGAGTGCAGACCATTACTTAACTTAGTTTACTTAATAATGCAATATTATTACATCTCATTATATAATACTATGCCTGTCTATAGTTTAGCAGATTAATCTAAAAGAATAGCCTAAAAACCATCATTACTAGTGTAGGACAATTAAATTACAGTAATGTGTGTATAGGTAGTATTGTTTTTAAACGGATCAATGGGAATGTTTATGAACCAACCAAAGTAAATGAAATGTAAATCAACTATAGATTGTATCCAAATAATATTGCATTTTGCATTCAACAATCCTAGGGCAAATAAGGCAAAAGAAAATATCCAGTTGAATTAAAGACTATTTTTAGCTAACATTAGAGGTCTTTTTTATATTCATTGTTCTGTAGGTTCTCTGTATACTAACAAAGCCAAGTTTTAGGTGACAATTCGTCCTTGACCTATCCACTGCCTCCAGAATTTTCACGATTCATATACAAGGTCGGCTCATGTAGGAAGAAATTGAAGGCCAAAGAGGCCAACTCCACATGCTGAGCCGAAGTAGAAGTAAAACAACACTCAGAGTGTGAATACTACGTGAGCAGATTTTTTGAAACAGGGTTGAAAAGTAAGTGTGAAATCAGGGTTAAAATTGTGGAGAATGATTCCCTCAATGCACGTTTATAATTATAATATTGTTTCTCCATGAATTCATAGTTAGTTAGTAGTTCCATCCAAATGCAAATTAGTACTGAAATCTTACAACCTCCCTCCATTCCATTACACGACACTTCTCAACAGAAAAACTAAAAATAAGCGAACGAAACCCCTCAAGGGATATTATAGGATGTCCAGAAAGAGGCTAATTAAGGGGGCTAAATGCCTAGACAACCATAAATCACTCTTACCTGCCCATAATAAAAATAATAAATTTATGTTGCATGCAGTGTTGGTTGGTAGATGAAATCAGACGAAATGGTATCTCAAATCTTGAACTGTCTATCTACGATATTGACAATATTCATAAAAATAAATCTATATTGATTGACTTTGCATTTTATACTTATATCAGTTGTATCTACTGTCTTGTCTTATCATAGAATAGATATTATAGCCTCAAGTATGGACTAGTCAAACAGTTTGCCAAACTGTCCTTATAAAAGTAGGAAGACCTTACAAATCATTTGAAGGAGTTTGCAAATATATTGGCTTACGAAAGGTAGTCAAAATGAGGTACCTTTTGTAGTTTAGAAATAAAACTAGATACTCGTTATTTAAGAGTTGGTATAAATGGTCTGGAAAAGGAGACAAAGACACTTAACTCACAATTTGTACGATATTGATAGCGCCGAAAAGCCGTTACATTTTCAATTAACTTATGTAAATTATAATTTATTGTTGGTCAACCCAAAACGTGTTTTGTTTTCGTACGACGATTATTGTCTAGTATTCAGAAGGATTAATGAAAAATTTTGGTAAATGTTTAGGCCGGTTTTCCATTCGACGATATTCGTTCCTCCAGTGCTCGCTCCCGTCTTGATGACCTAGCGTCCAGACATCCAATGTTTTCTACAATGGGAAGTCCAAATTCGTGGCAGGATTTGGGTGATATGGGAAGATGGGGACAACGAGGGCGTAACAATTCTGGTGGTGCTGGTTCTACTTGCTCTTCAGGGGCAGCTTCTGGATCTTCTACAGCAAGTTGTGGTGAAGAACATGTGATTCCTATCAAAATTGTACATGGTAGCAGTTCTAATGCTGAAGCTACTGCTGGCCGGACATCTTCGCCTTCGAATAGTAACACTACTGATACGAACACCCCACCAGAGCCTCCAAAAAGAAAGCAACAGCCTTTAGGGCCACAAAGAAGTGCAACTGACAATAGTAGTTATAAAAAAGCTGGTGGAGAATCGCCGTCGGCCCAAGGACAAGGTCGTTCTCAACGAGCACAGTCTGCACCTCCAGATGGGATACCGACTGCACAGGCAAATACCCCGCAAGGAACCCAACTGGGAGGAAACTCCAGCAAAAGTAAGCAAAATATCGGATCCGGAGGAGTGCGTCATATCCCGATATTTGTGGAAGGGCGCGATAGCCCAGTTATTGGAACCGAAGCATCTGTCGGCTCTCCATCACAACAGAACCAAAGCGCCCCAGTTTTCAATAGCAGTCCTCCGAAGCCATCTCGACCTGCCGAGCATTCACCTACGCCACCACCGAAAAAGCCTACTCCGCCCAAAGATCCTATAGAGAAAGTTCAAGCTGTTAGTGAAGAAGTGAAAGCACTGGAAGAGAAAGTCAACGAGTTTTCAGGGGACTCCAGGAAAGATAAGAACTATATTTATTTGGATGAAATGCTGACTAGAAATCTCATTAAGCTTGACGATATTGAGACTGAAGGAAGAGATGATGTCCGGACTGCCAGAAAGGATTGCATAAAACTGATAAACAGCTGTATTGCCTTGCTGGAGGCGAAAATTCCTCCTCCTGTCTCTGAAAACGGAGCCCAGATGGAAGTCGAAGAGGTTGTGGGGGAAGATAATGCCAATGTGAACGAAGAGAATCCGTCAAAGGAACATGTCACAACTGTTGTGGTTGGAGATAATTTTTCTGGTGCACTGTCCTTGGAAAATCCTGTTGAAACACCAAATGTTTAGTTAACGAGTGTATGAGCAATTAATTTATCTTAAAATTAATGTGTCTTGAGTTTATTTTGTGATTAAGGAATAGTAATATTATTGTCATTAGAAGCGCAGCCGAACGGCCGAAACAGTACAGACAGCATAATTCAAAATAGTATCTAGTTGATTATCAATTTAAAAAACACTCTTAAGTTCTTTATTACGATTCCTCAACGAACGATATTCACTATCCTCCAGTTTCAGTTCCTGAGCATAATATAAGAAAGTTTACTTTCACTCTTTCAAAGGTATAGCAGTACCCGAGGACACACCAATTAAGATTAAAATAATGTGCTAGAACTTCTCATTATAATATGTATAACTAATACACTTAAAATCGCCATGTTCTAGTTTAGTTGAATGAAAACACGAAAACTGCCTTGAAATATATATGTGAAAGAAGTAATCAATTTTATTTTTACGCCTCGATTAAATCAAATTATAAATGAATTGGTTCTTCATGATAATAATAATTATTGTATGACAGGAAAGACCATGTATTATGTATTCAGTGGCATGGTGTGAATTACCAATTGGCTATTAATTTTTTGTTTAAAATTATTACTATTGAAGTATTTAGCACACGTAGCATATGCATTCTCTCTTACACTAGTATAGTTATAAGAAAATTAAATTTAAATTCTCATTTGTTAGCCTTAGCCTCAACTTAAATCTGTGCTATGCTAATGACTGTGGATTAACAATGGTAGAAAGTGTTCTCCAGAATTAATTGAATAAACTAGATCTATTTAAGTACTAGAAGTGTAAGTCATGGTTGTTGAAACAAAAACATGCAGTAATCATATGCACCTGCTATTTTTGTAAACCTTGCTTTATTGCCTCTGCCCTTAAATGTTGTTTAACACTTTCGTTTAGGAACGACATTAACTGATAGCACTTTGAAACTTTGAAACACAACATTATAAGTTTTAGGAAACTCCCTTCTTCTACTCCAATATGTGTTAACTTGCGTATTTGTTATATCAATTGGTCAAAGCAACCGCAATATTATGTTTGAGCATGATAACTTTTATGCACTGTACCCTGTACCTACTGACTTGTGCAGAGCAATGTGTTCAGTCATTTTAATATCCATGAAATGAAATGTAAATGTCCATTCATATAATATAAATTGATTTTCCAATATAAGATTTCAGTTTCCCCCAATAGATTAATCCTTTTAATTAACTGAAACAAATGAACAGCCTATATTCACTGAATTCCCGTTATTTGAAAGTGTAAGAGAGTTTTACTCACAGTGTCATTCATAATTATTGGGTAGTTACTATTGAAATTAATTGAGTCGTACCAACCAAGGTACCATATTATACTTAACCTACGCTAAGAAATGCGGATGCAAAGCATTATTTTGCTATGCATTGAGACAAGAAATGATCTAAAAGGTTAAGCCGGGAACCCAGTTATCCCCTTAATACTCTTCGTACTAAGTAAAATGCCATATTATAAATAAATACACATAATATTTGCAAATTATTTGTCCCCAATGTACTCCCTTACCTTCTGCACTTTAAATACGAAAGAAATAGTGGGCAATCCATTTCCTTCTTTTGTTTGTATACCAAAACTATACGATTTCTTGTAAAATCCGTTTACGTATTACTGTTATTATAATATTATTTAGTTAATGAAATGTACTACGATTTTATTATTGTTATATTCTCTATTCAGTATTGTAATATAATTATGTAACTAAAAGTAATTCAGAGAGACCATAGTCAATAACAAAGCAACTATATAATAAAATGTATGAATATCAATTATGTAATGAACTTAATTATTCAAAAATAAATTCCGAACTCCAAAAAATTCATCTAACTGAAAATTATCAAAGGCTATAATTGAGTAGCAATTAAGTAAAACTGTTGAAAGCATTCTTAAAAATCTAATATTATCAGCAAAAGTTAGTATAGAATAAACCCAAGAATAAACCCATGAAATTCCTGTTCGCGTACACCCACAAAAGCATTTTTGAAAACGCCAATAGTTTCATCTTTTGCCTTTTACTGTTGTCTTTGTAGTTTGTATGTAATAAATAGTAATAAATGAGTATACATTTGCAATTTTGCATGTTGCATTGCATCTGCATGTAAACGTAAATTATAAAAAGTGCCTTGATTGAGTGGAATGTGAAAGTCTCACGCTCATTTACTATCATCATCTTCATCTATTCATCTGTGGAAGGAAACATGAAGTGAGCGAGATCGGCCGAGATCTATACCTTTTTCTTACTTTGGTTCTCTGCTGGTTATAATAATGATGCACCATGCACCTGTGCTATAAGCGAAGAACTACGTGAAGGAGATACATAACATTAGGTGCCTATTTTGTATTTACTTCAAGATTGGCGCGTCCTTCTCCAGCTTTTAATAATAAAAACACTACCAGTTAAAATTAAATCTTTATGTTCTTGTAACAAACTGGGCTAACGAGAGCTATTGCAACTTTAGGGGTCATAATATAATCTATTTCTGTTTTTCGAAAATAAATAGTCAAATTCCTGATTGAGTTCTTTTAGGTATTGAGTTAAGTATAGGCTTCCTCCAATTATACTTAAGGGAGAGTGAATAAATTAAAAATTCATTTTTGTTTACGTATCAATTCAATCAATTGAGGGTTATCATGTTATCATCGACTTTGTTTCAATAAATTCTAACCGAAATTCGAAAAATTATAATGACACAACAGAAACAAAACCATTCATCATACGCATGGAGCTAAAGTATGTTAAAATTTGAATTGTATTTGGTTGGACCAGTTTTGTCAAGTTTTGCGTTGCTTATGTAAGGAATTTCTGGTCACTGGTTGCTTAATTCCTTATGTGCTATACAAAATCTACTTAATTTTATGCTTGATCGTTTATGGGCTAATAATTTATTTATGAAGGGTAGTTTTTAGCTTTTACTTGCTATTTAAAGCGTTTCCACGCAATTTGAAGAAATATCCACACAATTATATCACACATATTATAGCCAATACTCCCAAAGACTGCTTCAATTTTTTAGTGCCGGTTTTTATGCATTTTTTAATTCTAGGTTCCTGTAATTTATATTGCACCCACATTTTTGTAGCCTTATTAAAATCTTAAAATTAAATCCCCTGCTCCCTTTAGTTTCAGTTTTGCCTTCCGCAAAACAATACTACTAACCAAACAAATGGTTAAAATGGAAATAATTTATTAGTAGCTCCTAAAGTTCATATAGCCAATAGCCTCAGTATTATAAGATTCGTTACTAATTTAATAACAGAAGCGTCAGATAAGTGAATGTCGATACTAAAAATTAAGTGCATCTAAAATGGAATTACAAATTCGACAACAAACGCTGGAGAAAGAGCTGAGTCTTATGAAAGATACAATTTGGAGATTGCAAGGCAGAATTTATACTTTGGAAACATTTCTCAAAGAAAAATTTGGTAAGACAATAATATAGTACGCTTTGTGCGTTATTACAATAATTTTTTAGCGTATAGTTTAAAATCAAAACTAGGTGTTAATAAATTAAAAATACTGATTTGAATTTTATAGGAGAAATTGTAGTCGATTTTGGCCTTCGACTACTTAATTCTACAAATCCACAAACGTTTATAAACGCTGGTGAGCATGTTGTGACTGAAGTATTTCAACAAACGCAATCTACAGAAAGACATGCACTAGAAGAACTAAATGTTTCTCGGAATGCACAGACAACCGTTCATCACGCCAGTGCATTACGAACAGGTATAAAAAATCCTCTTATAGTGATACAGTATAAAGTTACGGTTTACGATCTCGCCAATTATTTTACACGCTTAACCGTTATTTTTTAGCAGGGATCTTCCAGTAATAATAGTAAGTAGTGGGTTCTCTATTTTACTAATGCTATTTCATATTGCAGAAGCTGGACAGCAGTGGCAACAATCTATGTTAGGTAAGACTGAAATCAATAATAGTGACAGAATATGCTCTCAAGAAGTCTACTATCAGGCAGAAGGTAACCAAAATTGTATGATTCTAATGGTATTTTTTGCTTCGATTTTGCAATTCTGTACGCTAATAATATATTTCACCACTAAGATCATATTGGCTGAGCACATTTTGTAGCATCAAAAGATATTCACTACTTTGACTTTTAATTGCCTGATTGTTTTTAAAAAAATTAAGAATGTCACTTCAATAATTGGCATCTGTTTATATTTGTAATCTACAGAACAAGATCTGCTGCGCGATGCCTCTACATCAGAGCCCACGACGGTCAGTATTGGAGAAGAATTTGTAGTTATTCCTCAGGATTCTAAATTTTGTATTAATGATTTAAGTGTTGGTAAGTTTCTTGCTAATAAAGTTTGCTATATCATATTATGTATTGCAGCAGCTTTATATTTTTTGGATATCTCATTAACTGACTAATTACATGTAATTTAATTTAATGATACCACAGGTGCGAATGTAATTGCGGAAGTGGAACCCACTGCTTGTACTTCTAAAGAAGACAAAGTCGATACCATGGTTGTGTCTTCAAAACCTAAAAAGAAGAAGAAAGAGCAAACAATAACGGAATTTAAATGCATTCCTTGCAATCGAAGTTTCACCTTTGAATGGAGGTACAAAGCTCATCTTTTGCAGCATGAAGGACCTGGGAAAGGACCGAAGCCTGTTAATAGACCGTACATATGTGAATACTGTAACAAAAAGTTTATAAATAAGAATGTACTGCAAGTACACACTAGAATTCATACTGGAGAGAAGCCTTATAAGTGTTCTGTTTGTGATAAGGCATTTTCGCAGAGTTCTTCTTGTAAAACTCATATGAGAATACACACGAAAGAAAAGCCTTATAAATGCAAAATTTGCAAGGCAAGCTTTGCTCACTCCCAAAATCTACATAAACATGTACAAAGTACCCACTAACACAGATTGTGAGCGATAAAGTGTTATCAAGTTTTCTTCAATTACTAAGCCTACCTTAGGTTTATTGCTCCATTGCATTACTTTGGTTAAGTTTGGTTGGGTTCTAATGATAAGATGAAACTGTTTTTAAATTTCTAGGTGCCAAAGTTGTAATTTTTATGTACATCAAAGCAATTACATCAAAATGTATACATATTTAGGTATTGTTACCACGTCATTATAGAAGACTTACAATAAAATTACAAACCTTCTTACGAGCACAACTTTGAATATTAGACAGTTATCATGATAAGACCATGGGAGATTGTTATGTTATGTGACTCTGAGCTGTAATCGTTCAGTGCTTAGCAGATAAACACATTATGGAGGTTCCTGTTTGTGTCCCGTTTGGAAAAGCGTTAGCTTGCTATTTAAGAGTGACAACTTACAAATTGATTTTTTTAAATGTAATTCTGAAGTCTGGAAAAGTAAAATACATATCAAATTGGCGAAATTGGATGTAAATACTTCGATAACACTTCATCGTTCCAATATTTATACTTAGGTATTTATAATATTTACTGATAAGGAAAACTCAATTTCTATATGTAATGTACTGCATATAAACTGCCACATAAATGTCATCAGCGACTTAGTTTATACTCCACTATCATGATGTTTGGTGAAAATATTACAGTCACATCTTTATCATTGTTTTAATTAGCCTTTTTAAATATAAGGAAGGGAATATTATGGTGCCTATTATTCGTTAATGTAATGGCAATATTGATTTGCATCACAATCACAGCTGCAGGAGATATACCGGACGTACCTACCTAATTCAAAATTCTGAAGCCTTACTCTATATACTATGAATATTTACATGTTAAACTTACAGTTAGTAATTGTAACTTGAAGTGTTTTAGTCTCTAGCAATACTAGATAGTGGCCTTAGCGTTAGTGCCAAAAATATATATCTACCTACCGAACGAAACAGAATGCTCATTTATATTAAAAAATTTTATATTGCCAGACAATTCTTAATGTTTTATGCTCAATCTTGTAATGTAGAAAAATATTCGCGAATACCTACCCTCTCTGTATAAGTCTTCATGAAAGAAGCTTTTAGAATGGTTTAACATAAAATGACTGCAATGTTTTTACAGCCTCAATTTACATGGGAGAATATACTATGTATTAATGCATTATAATGTTTAATAATATGTTGTCCTCAGATGATAATAATTCAGGGTGAGTTTTTAAGGTTAAAATTGACTTTAGTGTGAAAAGGAAAGGGATGTCTAAAGTAAGGGGTTTATCAGCTAGACACTTTGACAATTTTGATAATTACTTTGAATTGTTGTATGATGGTTATGCAATGCAAGCTTAAAGTATTTCCATTTTGTCCAAGTTATACACGATGAATTTGTAAAATAGATGTCAAAAGTATATTTTTATTGTACAAAACCTAATTTTAGAATTAAACTGACCACCAATGTCTTATTCTTAATATACCTACCCGAAAAGGACTCATGATTTGTTTGAAGTTAGAACATAAGCATATGCATGAGAATTCTTGACTTTTCTGCACTCCGGAATCCGGATTAACAGTTTGAAAGATGAGATTGTTGTTACTGGTGCAAGTATGCATATTTACCTGGACGCTAAAACAAATCAGACACACCTAAGTATACTAAAGTGCAAACAAATAAACATCTCGTTTCATTTTATCTCATTCATTCTGTATCGGGTTGTAAAAATCACAACGATATGGCTATGCAATGCATGTAAGTAAATACAAATATTTATGACTTACCCTACATATACAATACATCAATATATAGATCAATATACAGATAAAATTAAGGCAAACAAAATTGTTATGATATTTCAGAAAGTATTTTATGTATGAATTTTGCGTGCATCTTTGTTAATCATCTTCTTGATGTTTATGAAGTTGTTTCACTGTTGAACACTCTTATAGGAAAGAAACCGTTCGTAAAGGTATATAAAGGGATAATATGGAATCCATAATAATTAATTATGTTTAGAAAGAATATGTTTAAAGATATTTCATCAAAAACCCATATAATTGAGCTCAATGTCCAGTCTTGTACTGCCTGCTTGTCTGGGCATGTAAATTGGAAACATTTTATAGGTAAATCAAATATGCATAAATGCTAATGTATTAAAGTGATCTTAGTAGACTTATTGTCTCTAGGAACACCACTTCTTGGAACTAAAGTTCAGTGCAAGTCAATTTTTAAGTAAACTCATTTACGAGTTGATTAGAATGAGAGTAAAAAAATAAGAAAGGACAAGAAAGAGCGATAAGAGATAACATGCATTTATAGTAGTATCAACTTATCAAGTAAATTGGTCTATAGACATAAAATTAATAATGATGTCTTATGGTTCGTTATAGAATATCACGTCATATTTCATGAATTGGTGGTTTATTGAGAAAAAAACCCAGTAAATGTAATAATTTAAACGAATGTGAAGTGAAGTTGCAAAATGTTATCGCATTTGGCATGATATTATGACCTTAATACACGCATCAAAGACTGATGAACTCTGAACTCGTCCCCGTCGCATTACATTCCTACAGATTTCACCAACAAGTATAAATTGAGTGGTGATGTCATGCATGTTCTTACAAATATATTAGTTTAACAGTCATATCTTTTTAAGTGACATTATTGATGGCTACATTTCTCAAGGCTGCCGTATTGCCGCATACAGGCAAACCTAGAGCTTACTTCGCAGATGGAATAGAAGAGAACAAGAGAACGAAAACCAATTGACGGACTGTGGATCATCTGACATCGTGTTGGTCATCTGATCACCTATTCAATCCTAAAATCTTACATCTGCCTTTTCTTCAACTTTAACTCTTAGTAATAATGACTGCGTAAGGGGAAAGTGTAACTTAAACTAAACTTACTGTATCTGTAATCTGTAACACAGTTTAAAACATTGTAAGATTTCTTTTATCCAGCCACACACTAAGCAAAGCACATCCCGAGCAGAACTAACATAAAGGCAAAACCATCTACAGGATTTACACAAACGCTATCTAATCTACTAAGAAGCAACATATCGGGATAATCGGGAATACCATACGTACTAATAACTTCTGGAATTCCGATTCAACCTTACGAAATAGGTAACTATCCTTAAAGTACTTACTTAGTTCAGTGTATCATACGACATTATACTTTATTTATAATATTATTAGGTATATTAACATACTTATTTTGGGAGTTAGGGATCAATCATATAATAGTGTAGTGTAGGTATTCAGGTTTTGCTTTTGCGGCTATTTCCTTTTTTTCTGTATACCCCGAATCTTATTTTTCCAAACGTCTAAATTATTTTTCAATAGGACCCTTTGCAATGTACAAACTCATTACTTTCACTTCCCCGATTTACTTTAAATACTAAAGCATTGACTTGTAGTAAAGCTTTGAGACAAGTTACAGGTCAAGGATATTTATTTACAACAAGCTATCATCGTCTGTTTATTCCACGTTTATTACTGTACAATCCGTTCTACTACCACAGAAAAAGTTCCGTTCATATATTTTACGGTGTGAATTAGTGTGGAGTCCCTAACTGAACATGTAAATCATATTTTCATGTACATCTTCCAATTTTTTGAGGGTTGAAAAGCGTACGGATTGATGGGGATAGATTTTAGTTTATTGTTATGCTAAGGTCTCTTGTAGTGTAGGGTAGGAGGTTTTGGTATGTAAAAGGCGAAGGTGAACTTTTATTATCACCCCTTCATTTCTAGAGCAAAATAAAACCTGGTAAGACCGTCAGACCTTGTGACTGTGATATACTGAGGTCATATTCGACCCATTTTTGTTTACAGTAAATCTGCGTTCTAACTACAGTTCTCGATACTCGTAAGTCGTAAACTCTACTTCCCTATAATAACGAGTAGCAAAACAAGTAGGTACCTCTATACCTAATACACCCTCAAAGACTTGTACTTGTGCAATCAGTTAAAGCCATAACTATCTATCAGTACATAATAATATGCTTTGAGTACGTGAAAATGTGAGTAGGGTATAGAATTACAGAGTTGAGCTTTGATCAGTGCAGTGTGGGTTACCCAAGTCAAGTAGGTAGGTACTTCTAAAAAGCTTTTAAAACTATCTTAGAATAAAAATCAGCCTGCTCATACTTTGATAATATCCAGAACAGAATGTCAAATCTGAATAAACGATTCAAACGAAGCTCTATTTACTCTAAGGCTTTATACATAGAAAATGAACAAATACTTACAATGAGTCATTCATGAGACAAACTCTTTATAAACGTTTACTATGACTTACAAAGGTAATTGAAGATTGGAACAAGAGGACACTTCACTGCCAGTGTGACCTTAGCCTTACAAATTGATAGACTCGCCTCTGACTCTAAACTGTGTTGACCAGTTTCATTAAGTTGGAATCTAAAAGCAAAGGTTGGAACAGAAAATCCTTTTCAACGCAATTAAACAATTATTATCGCGAATATTGCTTCAATTTCGACATCTTCAAACTGCCTCGTAGCCTTTTACATCTGTATCTTCAAGTTCGAGCCATAAGTTAGGAGCTGTTAATTTTATCACCAATTGCGGATAATTGGGCACGTGTAAACTGCTACTCCTTCGACGTCCGTCGAAACCGATAAGCGCAAACAAGACAGTGACCGTCAAACAGATTTATGGAACTTAGAAATACTGTAAGCCATAAAGATAAGAAATGATATTCATTAACTTAATAATTATGTCGTAGATCATATCTAATGTAGCATGCTCTGTAATAATTTAAACTTTTTAAACTAATATTTTAGCATCCTGTTGTCAAGTCTTTCCTCATCGGATCAGTTTCAGGAGCATGTTCTACGATTTTGTTTCAGCCTTTAGATTTGCTGAAAACCAGACTTCAGGCCCCTATTATTGGGTAAGTCTTTTTCAATTTGTTGATTGAAATAGCAATTTGCTATCTTCGACATTTTTTCATATAAAATCAGTCTTTATTGGCGAATGGTGACCTTACAATTTTCCAATAGTACATATTAATGTAATTAAATTGTTTTAACAGACAAAGTGGCAATCTTTTCAATGTGGTAGCACATATCGTTCGAAATGAAACATTGTTGGGGCTTTGGAAGGGTATTACTCCTGTAAGTTCTATATTTGTTGGCAGTTGAGAACAAAATGTTTTAATGCATCCTGCAGATACTTATTTTGTGATTCTTTTTTTTGATAGTCCTTGACAAGATGTGTTCCAGGCGTTGGTTTATATTTCGCTACGATTCACACACTTCAAAATGTCTTTCATGTCAGTAAGGACCCCTCTGCAGTGGAATCCGTCCTCTTGGGTGTAACTGGTCGTTCTTTCAGTGGAATAATATTAATCCCTTTCACGGTTGTTAAAACAAGATTCGAGGTGAGTTGACAACTTAAAATATGTTTGACAATTCCATTTACATTTTCACGAAAAACACCAATATTGTGTAGTAAGTACTAAGTAGGCAATAAGATAAAAGTCATATCTATTTCAAATCAATGCCTCTTTCTATTTCCAGAGTAAAGCTTACAATTATGCAAACATCCGGGAAGCTCTCAGCCAGATCTACGGTAAAGAAGGTGTTCGAGGTTTAACATGTGGTCTCCTGCCTACTCTATTAAGAGATGCACCATTTTCGGGAATTTATCTTCTCATGTACACAACCACAAAGAAATACGTCCCCCCAGAGATGTTGGACTCTAGTGCAGCTGGCCCCTATTTGAGGTTTTCATGTGGTGTTATAGCTGGAATCGGGGCTTCCTTCATTACACAACCTGCCGATGTCATAAAGACGAAAATGCAATTGTTTCCTGATAAGTTTGCAAATATTCCTCAAGTCATTGCGTATGTATACAAAAGATATGGTGCAAAGGGATACTTTAAAGGACTGATGCCTCGGATGGTTCGTAGAACTCTAGTGGCTGCTATGTCATGGACTGTATACGAGCAATTGATGATAAACATGGGTCTCAAATAGTCACGGTAAATAAATATGGCGTATATGCATCCTAATAAATCAATAAGTACTCTGTACAAGTTTCAACTTTTCAATAACTCTGTCTTATTATTTCCACAGGTTTTTTAAACACGGCCTATACTACTACATCGTGACAGCGTTTTTCATCAATTATTGGTGTATTTTTCCTACCTCGTACGAGCTACTGAGAGAGATCTGAATGGCACTCTGCGAACTAAATATTCTCAAAAATTATTTTTAATCGATGCAGCAAATAGTTAATTTTAAGTCATGTGTCTTGTCGTGGATAACAATCTTTAAAACGGTTATGGAGAAATGTAGATCTCAAGAGGTTATCAGTTATCTCAACTGATTTCAATTTATATTTTGAAATGTGTTACTGTTAAGAATAATATACTAGATGTAGCCGATGTAGGTAGTGATATGCGTAGAACCATAGAAGTGATATATTTGCAAGTGCACATTATCTTTACAACTCGGAGTTGCGAAGAAAGTGATATACAATGTGTGCTGTGGATTTTTTAAATTGTTAGCTTGTCAATGTATGCATATACTGTATTCTTCATGACCGTTTTTAGATACTACGACTGTACTGCTTAAAATTAACTGACACAGATTTACCATATGAAACCAAACATATTTTTGTAAACCGAAAATGTACAAAAACAGAAATGTGCCCTGAACTTCTTTTCTCTCAAAGTCTGATTTTAAATTACAAATAAATGTATCTGCAATAACACAAATACAAACAAAATATTTAATTTATATGTAATGGGAGCCAATGATTTGTTCAAACCAGGAAGTACTTTTTGGTCGTTAGATTCGGTTTCCAACTAAATGTAGCTTGAGAACTCATTCAATATTTTTAACTATTTTTAGAAGTATGGATGGGTACAATAAAAATTTTAGTCTTTATTTACTAACTTTTATTGTCGCAAATCAATAGAAGTATTACTAAATAGATATATATACGTAATTAACATACAATGCGCATAATATTTACTAATAAATAAACATAATGTTACAAATAAATGTAATGAAATTGTTTCATTTTTATTTTTATTCATGCTATCTATCAATCCAACGTAACGTTCATATAATGCACAGTTCACATACTGCATATAATTGATATTCATCACCCATTACACTCATCAGTATTCTTTTTTAGATATTTCATGCAAATATCTGTTGGTCCTAGTCCTACCCTACCTACCATAGGATATCAGTTTTAACGCAACGCATAGATACTTATGATAATATTATAGTCATATTGAGTCATATAGTATAGAAGCACATATCCTTCTTGTTCGAAGGTGACAAAAAAGTGAGAGCACAGAATCCGAATGGAAAAGAGCTCAGTGGGTTTATTTAACAACCGATTGAATAGTACATAATATTATAATTTCCAGTGATGTTATTTGAATGAATAAAGAATAAATATTAATACATTGTACATAAGTCAGTGGTTAAAGTTAAGGTTATTTAATAGAGATTAATTTTATCTTCAAGTAACTCTCGATTTTGTACATAAAAAAGCTCGAAGCCCTTTTGTACATCAAAGTTGGGAGTGATAAAAATTGCATCATAGGAGTGGATGATGAACTGTATGAGACCCACGAGATAGACACGATCGTTAAAATTAATTTCCTTTTCTTGCAGAGAATTGACATTGTTATCTTCTACAAGTTTTGATAGGGCTATTTGCAAAGTCTTGACAAGATTTCGTCCTATTTTGATCGAGTGCTGGGGCGGGATCTGTTTGGAAGCTAACCCCTTCACAATCATTTTCCCCAAAGTGAAAACATTTCTGGAAAGTGGTGCATTATCCGGGGCCACAGTTTCACTCAAAGAATTTAGTTCTTCTAAATAAACTTTACTGAAGAAGGACAATTCCATTCCTCTGTACAGTCTGACCCGGTCCTTGTGTGGCAGCTTTTCTTGTCTCCTATATTAAAACGAAAATTTGGCCTCAAAATAAAAGACACTTGACTTGTTATTCGCATCCTTGAAAAAAATA
The DNA here is from genome assembly GCA_019776505.1 of Tomocerus nigrus. Lineage (NCBI taxonomy): Eukaryota > Metazoa > Arthropoda > Collembola > Entomobryomorpha > Tomoceridae > Tomocerus > Tomocerus nigrus. The sequence continues at coordinate 23,461 of JABASI010000913.1, forward strand.
AGTTTACAATACTTACATTAACTCAGAGTTATTTATTGCTGTAAAGGATATTTTATCTTCATCAATTTTTATGACACCCTCTGTCAGAATTTTCTCGTAGAGCTTTGTATCTTTTTTAATACACTGCGTCCTCAAAATCTTTTGGTAAAGTTTTATCAAGGCGACACTGTTCGTGGTGCCTTTTAAATCCTCGATTGTCACTGGGTGGTAGCGACAAGCTCCGAAACCAACGAATGGACCATTTTGGAAGCTTAGATCGGAGTCTGTGTTCCAGCCGTATTTTACATATGGCTTTTCTTGAACAGAGTCAGAAGAATCTTCATCCGTATCCACAATGTTTTCTTTCATGTTATTTCCCGAAACCATTCTACCACGACCCTTCTTTTTAGGCTTGAGAATTCCTTCCTCTTCCGCCTCCCTCATCTCATCTGCATTTATCATTCCACCTAAACCGCCGCTTGAAGGTAGCTTGGATTCGTCTTCCAATTCCTCAAATTCTTCTTTAGTCATAGCTTCTGAAAGAACTTCCGGGGTGTCAACATCGACTAATGACTTGAGAACTTCGCCTAAATTGGCTTCTGGAGTTCCAAGTCCTCCGTAGAGTCCATTGAAAGTTTTTATTAAACCCATCCCTGCCTCCACCACGTGTTTAATCATTGTGTGGAAACTTTTCATGTCAGATTCCATAAAACTCAAAACTTGACCCTCTGAACCTTTACCTCCTTCTATCGATTTGGTTTTCCCAAATTTTGTCATACTCTGAAATTCAAATTTCATTGCCCTACCTGATGAAGTTGAGCTTCGATCAAAATCGACAAAGAAGTCAAAATATCTATCCGATTCCCCCTTTGGTAAGATAAGTGTTTTGTTCGATGGTGTTTCAGCCCTTATTTTAGTTGGTGGAGTTTCTGAAGTTTTCCCTGGTGCATTTGGCTTTCTTGGAAGAGGAAAATCGATTGTTTCGTTCGATTGACACGGTACGAAGATGGTTGTTTGACATGAGGATACGCTTTGAAGATAATTTCTCGAATCTTTTTGTTCTCTGTAATCCCAAAAATCCCATTCTACTGACACTTTGCGATTACCAAAGGTGTGAATTCCTATTTGACCAGGAACATGATCTCTAAATTACAAATTGACAAAATTATTATCTTTAACAAGGTTTTCTAGACTTGATCATTGGCAATGCAGATGTAAAATTAGTCATTCATTATTTATACGCACTTAATGTACAGATAGGAAACGTAATACAATCGCCTATCCCCCATCACATTGTTTCTTCGAAGAACCACGAAAACTTTCTTTTGATCTATAGTTACGATGTGATCTTGATTAGATGTTAGTACCACCACATCTTTGTCAATGTCCAGAGTGTTAGTTTCGTAAATTATTTTGTTAATTAACTCAGGGTTGACGTGACGGTAATCTGTTTTTTTATTCACTCTGTCAGGAAACTGCAACAGGATGACATCTCCTTCGAAATATATCATTGGAACAGATACTACGTACTTCTCAATATGTTTTATTAGCTCCTTTTCTTCTGATAATTTAGACGCATCCTCACTCAATGGAAATAGACTCCTTCCTTTGGCCTGTTGCTTTGCAGGCAAAGAATTTATTTCCCCAAAAATTAATGAAATAGTCAAAAGAAATCTGAAATCCATGCCCACTTCCGTTAAAACTTTGATATTGAATACCTATATACCTAACACTAGTTGACTAGTTACTTTACTTCTTAGTCAAATGCTGTAGGTACTTTTATGCTTTTCTATGCTATTATTACTAGCATAGTACTTTAAACAATCGTGTTCCATTTTTCAAAATCGATTCTAATGACAATGAATGAAAACAATCGGGTTTGCCATATCAGGATGAATACATTTTTACTACTAGGGGACTTACTATTAGGGGACTGGCTGATATGAATTGTAACATCCCATAATATTGGTTTAGTACTGGACTGCGAATGTAGAGTAGAATAGTGTTTGCAGGTCGTTACGTATTAAAACATAATTTTAGACTGCAAGTTCCATTGTTTCATTAATGAAAGCGACCTGCATTCACAAAACTAATTTTTGTGACACTCTTTTGAGCTTTTGTAAAAACAAATATGGTCCCTATACGGTTCCACGTCTTTTCACCTAACGAATTACACCGAATGCATTTATACCTAAATAAAATGACCTAAGTGTAAATTGACCTAGGGGAAATACACATAACGCAATTACACCAGAAGAGTATTAACACCTAAAAACCTAGAAGGAATTTGCCCTAAAAGTGATTACGCCTAATAAAAACTAAATTCTCAATAATTGTTACACCACCGCTTAATTTCTTAATGTTCAACCCAAATAATGAGAGGAAAAAATACGAACCATTTCACCATTAGGCTAGATAAGTAATTGCCAGAATAGCAGCAAGCAGCAGCAGAATAGTTTCTCCGAAGCAGAAAAATCAAGAGAATTTAGGTTTTAGGTGTATTCACTTTTAGGGCAAATTCCGTATTGGTGTAAATGTTTTAGGTGTTAATGCTCTTTAGGTGTAATTACGTTAGGTGTATTTCCCTTAGGTCAATTTACACTTAGGTCAAATTACTTAGGTGTAAATGCATTAGGTGTAATTCATTAGGTGAAAAGACGTGCTATGCCCTATACTATACGCCCTATACCATATGCCCATGTTATGTGGCTTGTTTACAACGAGTAAACACTTTGATTTGGTAATTTTCGAGGAGATGAGCCTTAACCATCTAATGTATTTTCTTCTGTACAAATGAATGCTGAATATTATATAATTGTCAAGCTTTAGGCGCACTGGCTTTAGGCTGGTCTCCCAAAGGACAAAACTTAAAATATCACAATCCATGTATCCAAATATCAAATCCCATGCATATCTGCTGAATCTACTGTGCGTTATCATAAAAAAAGTCTTTGACTAATTGACTAATAATAATAATTTTATTATACTTTATATATAAACTCATCATTTTACTAGGTCCATTAGGTACAACTGTACAAGGTACAAAATCAAGTGTAGAATTGTGTCTTACCTTCTTGCATATTTATAATCGCCAAATGCTAACATATTTATTAGAAATCGGCTATATATGAATTAAACGTTTGTGTCATTGTATCTCAACGTCTCAACCAATGCATGCTGGGTGTCATTTTCCATAGTATAATATTATAATAATTACTCTCAATATTAGAATTATTTGACTGTACCTACTAATGATGAATCAATAAAGATTTTATAGTTAGGCAACGTCCCAAAAATGTAAGTACAATTTTGCAAAGTACCTCGTAAGTATGTGTATCTGTAAGTATGTCCAAGTTGTGTAGTTAAGAAAAGGTCATATTATAGGTAGGTATATAGTTAGTACATGTATAGTATCCCTTTTTGAACGCAACAGTGAAAGATGTAACGCATAATACTAAGTAGTATTGTACGAAATTTATATTATAGTTTTAAAGGCCCGTATCATCGTATCATCGTAAAAATCATGTAAATGATTTTTATTGATAATACTGCCTACAGCAAACGAGGTGTTAACTGCATTATCAACACGAGATCAGTGCTACTAAAATCACGGAGCAAAAATCATCCCCATTATTCATTTATATCATAATACATTTGCCTATATATTTAGATGGGCTCTCTATTTGGTAGAATAAGGGAAGTGTAGTCGGTAATGTCTGTGTTGTGAGTAGTCCGAGGCTTTTGTAGGGACAAGCTTGTTTAGAATTGTTGTCTGATTTGTATAATCATGAATGAGGACGTAAACTTCTAAGGCTTCTGACATTCAAACGAAAAATATTGCACTATTAACCTGTCTTAGCATACAGACAGATACTCGTAGGTATTACTAAACACATAATGAAATCTTCCTACAATTAAGTGAAGCATTAAATAATTATATTCAGTATATTTATTTATAGAGCAATATAAAAATATTTTTGCCATATCGTGCTGTGGTATATGAAATAGCTAGAGTAGACCTTTTAAATAATAAATAGCATTTCTCCTTCTGTTCTATGGTTTACATACAATCTCTAATCTGTCTATCAATTCCCTGTCCCATTTAGGTGTAATGAAAAGTGTTGCCGGTAGTAGTGATGTTTGTATAGTTTGAAGTAATTACCAGGTAAAATAGATTGGACTTAATTCCCTTGGAAGAAAGGCCTTTAACTCCCTGACACAGATTAAGCATAAATATTGAATTTTTATTTTTATTTTTATTTCTGTGTAATCGTGTATATACATCATACACATCATTGCTTTGTTACTGAATGAGCTTTCAATGTATGTAAGTCATGCTGTTTGTGCCAAATGATGTTTTAGATAATTTTTTTGTCGAGTGTATCGGCCTTTTACAGAATAAATGCGTATGAAATCTCTCCCCTGCCTGGTGCTATTATGGGAAATAACTAAAGATAATAATATTTTAATGCCGAATATGGTATACCTGTAATTGAAATCATTTTTAATGTTCTCTTTGTAATCGATATTTTCTCTGCAGTGCTTGGCAAGTAATCGCAATAAGGTTGCTGATTGTTGTGAACATTATTAACATTAAATGTCTATATAGACCTAACATTCAATTTGTCAAACTACCAGTATATATTTGTAACGTGAATGGTTTTGTTCATGCGGTATGTAAATGTAATGTACTATATATTTACTGTTGTTGTGGTCTCATGTTCTCTCGTCGATCACAGTTTTGAGTTCTCTAATAATACTCATTCATTGCTGATTTTTCTGCTTACCTCCATCAGTACTTTACTACGGCTGTCATAATTATTGTTGTGGTAGTGCGGTTTATTTGTAAGCTACCACTTCAGAATCATAAATCCATTTTACTCGTTTTTGTTAAGGAGCCTTTTGTTGCTCAAGATATCACGTTGTCACTAAATCCCAGATTAGCTACGGTAGAATCTTTTTGTATTATATAATCTGTATACCCTCCATTTGCCATTTGCATAGGTGTTTAGTTGTAAATGAATGTTTTTACCAAATCTGTCCTATATTTTATTCACGCTATCCTTCTGATATTTACTTCCTTTGCTTGTGTAATCATCTTGTAAAGTCTCTTCGATGCGATATAAAAAAAGTTCGACTGGCCGAAGTCTCAATTTGACACTAGCTCGTGCCAATGACGACCTCATTGTTATGTTGTCCTATAGTCCTATCTTAGCAATATAAAACCAGCTCGGGAATTATGATCGCGTTGCCGATTTATTACTTTCAGTCCATCGTTTACTACACTTCAATACTTCAATCCCATACCGCTTCAATTTGCAACAATTTACAAAATTGAATACCCTTACTTATTACCTTTGTAAACTTGTTATCAATTAAACAAATACATACACAAATGTTTGTTAAGGTATATCTTAAGATTTTAAGAACTTATTGAGGTTACTTTATTTACTTTTGACCTATATGGACTGAATTACAAGCGCAGGCTTTGGTTTTATTTAATGTACCTGCACTTTGATTGAAGTAGTAAATTAAAATGAATTACTGTATAGCCCAGAAATTATTGAGTTTGCCGAATATAATGATAAGGTGAAACTACACCAAATAATATCAAAGACTAAAATATTTGTAGTAGGCACTTATTTAGAATACTTACTTGTAAACTTGTAATGTAAGTTGTACTGGTAGTATTTGTATTTGTGCGTCACAATATTATATAAATGTTATGGTTGCTTACAATTAGTCTGTTTAATGTGCGTAGAAAGATTTGCGGCTTGATGTTTAGCGTTTTGAGGCATTCATGTTTCGAAGACAGTTTGTATACTTTGTAAATATTAGGCAAAAGCATATGCACATCCACTTTTTATACAGATTCGCATGATATTATGTATTTACTATTTACCTAAAGTAGAGTTTTAAGCTTTAACAATAAATAATGGTATGGAATTACTGCTGATACGAAGGATACAAACAAACAATACCTTGCAACTTACAATGATGATACGTAATGCAATAAAATATTACTTTTTTAGGCAACGTACTTTTAGTGTTTACTTTTTTATTGCTATACTTATCTACGGCCTATCTATGCATAACACAATAGTGAGTAACATCTACAACTGACAGCTACCCTTGAGTACAAGAATATTATGACTACTCAACTAGCACATAATGTAACTTTAAGTACTGCATATTTGAAGTCTATCTAAACAACTTAAACCTTATCTTCACAAAGTTATTCTTATTCTTAATTTAACAGGGTTTACAACTAGGTACAATGTTTTGGCTTGACTTTACTTTCTTTTTAATAATTCATTGCGATTGATATGTTTTAATGATAGTAAGTCGACGCTTTAGGGTAGTAGAAAGATGCCTCTGTAATGCGATTCAAAAAGTACTAAACAATAAAAACTTTTAAAAGATAAATTTTTATTTCAATGCTACTCTATTTTGTAAATGGCCATAAAAATTCCCAAATAAAGTTTCTATTATTTGTACCCAACGATCACCACCCTGACTATTATCATATCATACCATGCATCCACGCAGATACGAATTGCAACAGATCAATTTCAAACTGTTGTGGTATGATACAAACCTCAACGTAAATTGAAAATACGTTTTGTTTTCTTTCCCATAGCGTTTATGCACATTTGTATCAAAATAGGCTGCTTTTGAGAGCAAAGCGAAGTGCGACGAAGGATTAAATCTAATACGATTATACTAACTATGCAGTGTAACATTTATATATATATGTGCTTATTGTTGTTTGTCTGCAACTACCTACATACCTTGGTATACCCAGTTTTAATTTGACTTTTATTCTCGCAGTGAAGCCTAGCAGTAAGTATAGGTATTACAAAATAACGGTATTAATCTAAAGAAATAAGTCTGCAACAAGTCAAAATGTCGCACAATGTGCAAATATTTTACATAATAACGAAATTCACCGTCATCGTATGAATATGAATTCTGCAAACTTCATTATCGCAATG